>JAJTWQ010000049.1:3957500-4116282 GCA_029007595.1 Solanum commersonii | reverse complement strand
GGACCATAGATATCCTTGAAATGATAGGCAAAGCTAACATCATCCTAGTGCAATAATTTGGTTGGTCCCGGCAAATGCTGAAAAATAAAACAAAAGTTGGCCCGCCTAATAGTCAGTTGGACATAAATATTGAACAATTAAAAAATCGAATTGAATTGAATTAAATTAAATTGATACTTCAACTTTATTTTCTTATTCAGTACGATCTCTTTTTTCTTTTTTTCTTTTATAAAGATCAATTCTTTGTGAGTGTTCGGTTTTTAAGGATTTGAATTAAATTAAATTGATACTTCAACTTTATTTTCTTATTCAGTACGATCTCTTTTTTCTTTTTTTCTTTTATAAAGATCAATTCTTTGTGAGTGTTCGGTTTTTAAGGATCCGAATACGTTTTTCTTTGGACCAAGAATCTGGTCTATTACACGTGTTAAAATAAAACTTCTCTGGTTCATATTTATTTGTACACAATACATATGAGATGATTTATCAGTATAGGTCTATTTACTTTTGCTATTAAATATTCTCTCCGTTTAAAAAAGAATGGTCTAGTTTGACTTGATACAAAATTTAAGAAATTAAAGAAGACTTTTGAATCTTGTGGTCTTAAATTAAAGTTATGCCAAATGTACAAAATTGATCTTTAATCTTGTGGCCTTAAACATGCCACATGGAAATCTGAAATTAAAATATTACCAAAAAAAGAAAGAAATCATTCTTTTTTAAATAGACTTAAAAAGGAAATAAGGTCATTCTTTTTTAAACAGAGGGAGTACAACTCTTTTCATTCATTTCTATTTGTCGCTTATTCCTAAAATAAATTTTTATTTTTATTTGTCACTTTTGATATATCAAGAAAATACAATTAGTTTTTGGAAAAAGGGTAAAAAAAAATTCCCTTAAACTATGCGAAAGGAACAAAAATGTCATCCGTTTATAGTTTGATCCAAAAATGTCCTTGTCGCCATTACTTTGGTCCAAAGATGCCCTTATTGTTATTTAATGGATCAAAAATGTTCATTTTTCAAATAAAATATATTATTTATTTTCTTTTTTAATACATTCTTTTTCCTAATAATATTTTTAAAATTAGCAAAAAACTATCTTACTTCAATTCATAAAAAAATAAAAAATGAAAATATTTTTTATTTTATTATAATTATTTTTTATGATGGAAATACTATGATCTTATATATATATGGCATATATTATCTGTCGAAAGGATACATGAAGTTATTTTATTTTAATTGATAAAATTAGATTAGGAAGAATTT
This sequence comes from Solanum commersonii, assembly GCA_029007595.1. Classification (NCBI taxonomy): domain Eukaryota; kingdom Viridiplantae; phylum Streptophyta; class Magnoliopsida; order Solanales; family Solanaceae; genus Solanum; species Solanum commersonii. The sequence goes on along the minus strand of JAJTWQ010000049.1, from coordinate 4,115,011 downwards.
TTTCCCCTACATTGTTATTTGTTAAAAGTGATTTTAAGAGAAAGAAAACAAGAACGGTGTTCTTTAATAATATGTTAATTAGGAAGAGAATATGTTTAAAAAGAAAAAAATAATATATTTATTTGGAAAAGGGCATTTTAGACCCATTTAGTAACTATAGGGGCATTTTTGGATCAAAGTATTGACTGCAAGGACATTTTTGAACCAAAATATTAACGACAAGGACATTTTTGAGCCAAACTATAAACGAATGATATTTTTGTTTTTTTCGCAAAGTTTAAGGGCATTTTTGACCCTTTTCCCTTATTTTTTCCATGTTTTACCCTCAACATTAAATATTTATTCTACAAATCTTGTTTCAAGACATAATATTAAACATCATTTAATTTGAATAATTTGGTAAAATACCTATATTAATAATTATTTTCTTAATGGATATGTCAAGTCAAATAATGATAAGTAAAAATGAACGAATGGAGTATTCAATATCTAATACATTTTTTGAAGTATTAAATTTAGTATATTCAAAGGATAATATAGTAATATTACCTCTATTATTTATTATTTTTTAAAGTGTGTATCAAATTAATAATAGACAATTATTATTAGACAGAGTGAGTATTACTTAAAATGCTTAGTTTTGCACTAATTCAGTCATGAATTAGAGTTTTTTTTTTTTCCAAAATGAAATCGAAGATTCTCTTCTAATTAATTTTTTAATATGAACGACAATAAAAAGTGGCTACACAAGCTCATAATAAAAAATGGTCATTTATAGCTCCTTAAGAGTGATCGGCTTGAATATATATGTAGTTGAGTACTAGATATTCTTTTTTTTTGTAATATTCTCGAAAGATTCCTTATTCAATAGGTAAAAAATAAAGAACATACATAAAATTGGTTTGATGCATGACTAGCTTTTAGAAAGGTGTGTTATACATTTATCTTAAAATATTTAATATAAATTTTATATTGTAAATGATTATTTTTTTGAATAGTATATATATTATTGAACTTTCTCTGTGATGTGAAATAAAACTCAAAACATACAAATATGGAAGCATAAGCTATGTGTCAATCTTCCTTTTAAAATCGGTTCTAAAAAAATGTTATCTTATATAATTAGTAACAATATAACTTTAAAAGTTTTTTTAGCCTTCATAAGATAATTTATAGCCACACATATATTTAAGAATTGCTTTAGACTATACATTTTATTTTATTTTTTCATTTTTTCTTAAATATCATACTTCATGTCTTTAATTACTTGTCTATTTTTAACTTGAGACGCATATTAAGATAATAATAATTGACATAGTGAGTTTACCATTTTATTTCTAGTAATTGATAGAATTTCAAACACATTTACTCATTAAAGAGGTTCTACCATTTCCAAAAACATTAACTCTCTAAATAAATTGAGGGTATAATAGGTAAAAAATACTCCATCTGCTCCTTACTGTAAATAGTTAGTCCATAATACTTGTTATTTCTTAAAATTAATGCATAAATTACAATATTCTTCTTATTATACCCTTGATGGATAATTAGTCTTGAAAATAGATATTTGACGAAAACTAATAAGCAATTATTGTAATTACTTCATACATTAATTAATTACTCTCACCATTGCATTACTCTATACAATCTAATTTTGAAAATGAAATCTCAACAAACAAATTAAAAATAAAAAAATGGATTTATTTATCATTTATTGAAAAATTGACTTAAAAGAACATTAAATAATTGTAGAATTGTAAACATACTTAGTTTCTTAATGCAAGTGAAATTTTAAAAAGTGACATATAAAAATAAACAGGGGAGAAATCGTCTTTTCTTGATTTATCAAAAATGTCAAGTAAATAAATTAAATGGTGTCATATAAAATGAAACAGTAAATGTTGACTGTTTGCTTTGATGTTGATTTTATATTCACTCACTTAGACAGAAAAAATCATTCAAGAAATATCTAAAGAAAACAAAAAATAAATCATTTTTCATAATTGAAAAATAAAAAAATTAATCGTAATATAAGAATGGAACACCTAGGCCGGCAGTAGCACACGTCTTTTGTTGATTCCTTCTAGTCTCCAGGTAGTATAAGAATCGAACACCGCTACTCCACCAACTAAGATGGATCCATTACCTCATGTTATCATCTTCCCTTTCCCTGCACAAGGCCATGTCAACTCTATGCTTAAATTGGCCCACCTTCTTTCTCTTTCTAACTTCGACGTTACCTTTCTTGTCACTGTTGACACACATGACCGCCTCCTCAACCACACAGATGTGCTCTCCAGATTTGGTACTGGATTCCATTTGCAAGCACTTCCCCATGGGATTTCTATGGATGTGATGAATACTCGTGATGGAATATTCATTTTATACAATTCTCTAAATCAAATTGCCAAACCATTTCTTAGAGAATTCATAGTGAATATGAATTCTCCGGTGACATGTCTAATCGCAGATGGAATCTTAAGCATGGCAGGTGATGTAGCCCAAGAAATCAATTTGCCTCTCATCTATTTCCGCACAATCAGTGCCTGTGCCTTTTGGTCCTACTTTTGCATCCCTCACCTAATTCAAGCTCGACAACTTCCCCTCAAAGGTAAAACAAGAATATATCTCTTCTTTCTTTTCTCTTTTAACTTTTATGGCCACCAAATTCTTTACCTTTTATATTTCAAACAAAAAATAAACGCAATAATAAATGGTCGTTTGCCTTTGATGTAACGTAACGTGGTTAGTAATACATGAATTACAGAAAATGCAATGGATTTGACATTGACCAAGGTAAAAGGCATGGAAAATTTTCTCAGAGGTCGAGACCTTCCAAGCTTTTGTCGGGCGAGTGACTTAACTAGCCCAGATTTCAGGATTGTAATGACAGAGACGCTACAAACCCCTCGAGCGCGAGGACTCATACTTAACACATTTGAAGATCTTGAAGGCCCCATACTTTCTCAAATTCGAACTGTATGTCCAAATGTTTATACAATTGGAGCAGTTCATGCCCATCTAAAGACTAGAATTGCAACAAAATCTACCTCTTCAAACAGTTTGTGGCAAGAAGATGAAAGTTGCATAACTTGGCTTGACACGCAGCCATCAAAATCTGTGATATATGTTAGTTTTGGAAGCATTGCAGGGTTGACGAAAGAAGAGCTACTAGAATTTTGGTATGGTCTAGTGAATAGTGAGCAAAAGTTCTTGTGGGTGATGAGGCCAGACTTGATAATAGGACAAGAGAGAAAAGATGAGATTCCTGTGGAGTTGGAGCAGGGTACAAAGGCAAGGGGCTACATGGCTGATTGGGTTCCACAAGAAAAGGTATTGGCACATAGAGCAATTGGAGGTTTCTTGACTCACTCTGGGTGGAATTCTACATTGGAGAGTATAGTTGAAGGAGTGCCCGTGATTTGCTGGCCGAGATTTGCTGATCAGCAAGTGAATAGTAGATTCGTTGGAGAGGTTTGGAAGATGGGACTTGACATAAAAGACACATGTGATAGAGATATCATTGCAAAATCAGTTAGAGATTTGATGGACAAGAGAAATGGTGAATTCTCGGAAAGAACAGAGCACATGGCAAGTTTGGCAAAAAAAGCTGTCAATGAAGGTGGATCGTCATACATTAATCTGGACCGTCTTATACAGGACATAAGATCTATGATTCCGCCGCATAAACAGACCTGATTCAGCTGAAACTTGATTTTGTTAGCTGCGATAATATTGTTGCCTAGAAATTGCAGATTTATTCTGCTCATTCTGAATAACTCTAGCAACATATGTAGCTTCACTTTTACAATTGCAGTCATTTACAACTTACAAGTAGCTTTACAGCAATACATAAACAAAGCTTTTACGATTGGGGAGTTTCATTAGTTAAACAAAAATAAAGATAAAAAATGATAACACGAAAACAATGACAAGTATGCATTAACTTAGAGGAAGAGCCCCTAGTTTCAAACAAAAATTCTACCTTATCCTGTGTGCAGGGGAAGTTGTAGCCTATCAACTGCGGATTCATCTGAACTCATAATTTTAGACAGTATGGATATATATAAAAAATTATTAAAATCTCAACAAATATAAGATTTGAACCCATAGTTTTAACGTTACAATGAATTCAATGCAACTCAAAAATCTTAAAAGTTGAAGCCATTAAAGTTATATCCCGGATCTGTCTCTACTTTGATCTCCATAATCTCGTTCCTGATATCCAAACCTTCCTACACTACTATTTGCAAATTACCTTTTTATATTTCCCTTTCCAGTTGTTGGATATATACTATTAACCATGTGTTAAGAAATAATATTTATTGTAGAATAAATATTTGCTCAATTTTAATAGATCATATATTCATTTATGGTGTCTATTTACTTATATAGTAGATGATTTAGTGTGTAGAGTTTTAGCTTATACACAGAGGATTAAATTATTGGTTCTTATAAGTATAAAGTTTTTTGTTCACAATCTAGGATGGAAATTGGACATGCCATCGGTACGATTGTAGCACAAGATTATAGGTAATTTACCTTGATTATGGGAACGGTATAGTTCCAACTTCTTATGCTAGTGCATTTTGTATGTATTGAACGAGACCGAGTAGAGATAGTTGTTTTAGTCGATCGACAAAACATATTCTCTAAACTATTAAATGTACTTATATTCTTAATCCTGATATAACTATTGTGATCTGTATATATTAATTATCGTTTTGATTTATTAAAATGTGAGATTCTGATATGGGTCAATATGCCTGGTAAGTTGGATGATAATAATATATATTAGTGAAATAATAAGTTAGTTGATGAAATCCATGTCTCATTATAAAGATTGATTGATATGCCTTTTTGAGAAACTTATAAGTTTTCATCGTGTCAAACCTTGCAAGTGGATTTATGAATCCGACACATGAAATAAGTTAAGTAGTGCTCTAAAGGAAATTAATCATTAAGTTAAATTCGTCAGTAATTTAATTTATTGATTAGTATCTCGAAATCTTAACATGGGAAATTACATAAGTGTTTAATGGGGAATTACGAAATATAAATAGAGGAGTGCAATTACGAATTTCTAGTGGAATGATTTGTAATTTATTATGGTAAGAATAATTCAAATTAATTATTTGGAATTATTTCCATAATAGGAAGCCTCGATTAATTAATTCGTGGTCTCTCCGGTGCTCATATTTAACTAGAACTCGTAATCCTAATTCTAAAGGGAAAAGGAGAGGCGTTAGTTTTCTTATAAAAAAAAAAAAACTAGCGTGTATTTTTTGGTTGAAGAAAAATAACGTGTGTTTGGTTCTCCTCTTTGACCGTGAAGAAATCTCTATAATTAGGAATTCTTCTTGCCCTAGATTGATTAGTTTTCTATTCGATACTTGCCCACCCAAGTATTGAGAGAGTTCAGATGTGACCTTGGGATCATTGTAGAAGACCATAGCTATCTTGTAGATTCACTTGAAGAACTGTCTAAATTGGGGATTCACTTGAAGGTATATGTTCACGCTTCAAGAGGTATTTATCGAATTAAATTTCAGTATGTTTACGTGTTCTAGCATGGTTATGTGGTCTAGCATAAACAATATTGGTTATCTATTATTCATGTAAGCAAAAAGATTATGATATGCTTTCGCTGTGCATATAGTTTTCCATCACCAGTTTCATACCAAGCTGATCACTTAAGTTGAAAATGACTACATTATTTCTTTTGCTTTTAGCCCTATCCACTCATGCACTTTGGAATAGTAATATAAGTTGATTTTGAGTTTAATTTGAATCCTGAAAACTTAAAAAATGAAGAAGGTAGGAACTTCCAAGCAATTCAATTTATTTCATTTCTTGTTTAAGATTCCAAGCACAACATCTCGAATGTATAACCATGGAATTGATCTGACTATTCAGGAGTTGAATCAAAAGGACTGAGCACGAGCAGTAATAGATAAGAAAGTCTAAATTTTTATTGGAGATCCACACAAAAAGATGAAATGAGCGTCCATGAACAGAAGATAAACATGATCAAAATGATGAAATGTAACTCGTAAGGCTCCTCAGGGACTCAAAAGAAGAGCCTCCTAGCTTTAAACATGAATTTGCCTTCTTCTTCAACTCTAACATTCTTTCTTTAATTTGTTTCCCTTCTTCCTCCTCCATCAGCGTTCTAATTGCATTCTCAATGTTTGTCCTCTTCAAGCCGTTCTCTAATTGCACTCCTACTTTCCAAACATGGCTAACGTACCTTGCATTCACCATTTGATCACCGAAACATGGCATACAAATCATAGGTATGCCTTCACATATACTCTCCAATGTTGAATTCCACCCGTTGTGCATCCAAAATGCCCTAACAACAGGATGTGCCAAGACTTGTTGTTGAGGAGCCCATTTGACAATGTGTCCTCTTCCATCCACTGTCTCCAAGAACTCACTAGGTAACAATTCGATCTATTCTGAGCCACGAATCAACCCGGGCCTAACCACCCACAAGAAAGGGTGATTACTGTTTGCCAAACCCCAAGCAATCTCAAGAAATTTATTAATTTCTATTGCTGAAACGCTTCCAAAGCTGACGTAAATTACAGATTTAGGTGGTTTTGTGTCTAGCCAAGAGATTGAAGTTTGGTCTTGTGACATCAACATGCTGGAAGAAGCCGGAAAATTGGGATAGGAAAATCTTCGCGGAGTTTAGACATTGACAATTGCTCAAGTTGTTCAAATGAATTGAGAATGAGGCCTGATGAAGCTTTAGATTCTCGTATCATTCCTTGAATAACTTGATAAAGTGCATCCACGTTGCATGTCTTGAATATAGGAAGATTTTTAATTTTGAGAGGTGGAAGTTCCTCAACTGCTTCCTCTAGTCGAGATTCTATACATGTAACAAATTCATGAGTAACAGATTCAATGTAGCATTTAAACTTTTGAATATGCACAATTAGACACCTTAACTTGTTTCTCCTGTGTTAGTTGAACACTTTAACTAATTACCTATGTTTGTGTATTTAGTTGCTAATTGAGACCAAGTTAGATGTTTAGATATGCACTCTCAAAGATCAAGTACTTACTTGTAGGGGGAGATGATATCTCAGATGGTCACTCAACTATGCAATTTTCTCTCAGAAAGTTACTCAACTTTTAATTTTAACTCAAAAGTCACTCGACTATACAATCTTCTCTCAGAAAGTCATTTAACTTTGAATGTTAACTCAAAAGTCACTCAACTATGAGAGTTATACTTACAAAGTCACTCAACCTATTTAATTGATTTTTTTAAATTAAAATTTGTTGATATTAAATTTTTATTTAAAAATCAAAATTTTAAAAAATAAAAAAAATATTCATTTAGACTATTTAACGACTCACCCATTTGATCGAACCTGAACATGAATCGGTTATTGCTTAAAACCAAAACCAAACCAATTTAGTCAGTTTTTCAAATTTCTAAAACCAAGAGAGTTCAATCGTGCAAGTTGGCTAATTCTCCGTCTTTTTAGTTTACCTTTCACTCATAGAAGTCTATTTTGAAACATCTATAAACCAAACGAAAAAATTAACCGTCAATTTGGTTATTATCGATTTGGTTCAGTTTTTTTGGTTTGAAAGTAATAATTTTTTTTAGAACACACATATATCGATAGACACGAACACCTAGTACATAAATAATACACATGAAAGCTATTGTCAGTTCAATTAAACAATACTAGAGTTATTATTGATAAGTATGGTATTTAGGTATTAGTTAATGTATCTACTAAGGGTTATTTATGTAATTGTACATGTATAAAATCTTGTATAAATACCTAAATATATGATCAATGAAGGTCACGCTAGGTTCAACTTTACATGGTATGCCAGGTATGCCGGAACTTCAAATGTTGCCATTGTGTACGCTCCTTCGACAATGTTGCCATCCCTATCATTTAGCCCTACGCATCAACTCTCAATCAAACTGACTTCAACAGACTTCTTACTTTGGCAAACTCAATTTCTCCCTATGATTCGTGGTTATGGATTAGAGCATCATCTTGATAGCTCTCAACCAATTCCAGAAAGATTTCTTGGTGAAAATCAATTGAATCCTTTGTATCAGAATTGGGTACATAAAGAACAAATAGTTTTGAGTTGGAGTGTGGCCTCTGTTTTCGCAGTGTGTTACCACAAATAGTAGGTGTTGAGACGTCTCGTGCAGCCTAGGAATTGATTTCGGTGTATGCTACGACATCGAAGTCAAAAATTCGTGAATTGAAAAATCAGTTATACACTCTTTGTTGTGGTTCTGATTCAATTGAAATGTATATTCAAAAAGCTAAGAGTATATCTGATCAACTTGCTGCTTTACAACATCCCATTAATGAGGACGATCTTGTTGAGTATGTTAAAGGTGGCTTAAGTGTGTCTTATCACCCTTTTACACGATCTATTGATGCGACACAAATTGATGTATCTTTTGATACACTATATGGTCTCCTTTTGACTGAAGAGAGGCAATTGAAGAATGAAGAATCTGCAATAATTGTGTCAACTGCTCACTATGGAATGACTCAACCTCAGCAAGGGTGGGGTCGAGGACGTGGCAATGGCAATGGCAACTAAGGACGTGACAGGGGTGGCTACTTTGCTTCTCCATCACCACCTGGTCGTGGGTTCGCTACTTCAGTACAAACTGCTGCCACAAACAACCAATTTTATAATCCAGTCACGCAACCAGCACCACTGGATAATTCTACCATCAATTATTATAATTGTGGAGGACTCGAACATGTGTCTCATGCTTGACCTTTACCAAGGATCGGGAATGCTAATCGTGGTGTTAATAAACCATCTTCTAATCTTGCTAGCATCTCTTTCCAACCCTCCCAATCTTGGCTTATGGACAGTGGCACCACACACCATCTTACTGCTAATCTTGACAACCTCGCTATTCACTCTGAATATCAAGGTCCCGAGGAAGTTGTTCTGAGTAATATTTGTAAATTACCTATCTCTCACATTGGTTCTTTTTCTTTGCATGTTCCAGGGGCTTCTTTCAATTTAAACAATATTTTGTGCGTCCCTACTGCTAAGCAAAATTTAATTTCTGTTAGTTCTTTTGTTAAGGCTAATAATGTTTCTTGTGAATTTTTTCCTGACTATTTTCTGGTGAAGGATTTGGTAACGAAGGCTCCGTTTTTCAAAGGCCCGAATGAAGATGGTCACTATAGCCTTCCAGCGTCTCCATTGCAGTCTCCTGTCCAGTCATACTCTACAACATTGGGAGACTGGCATGCTCGGCTTGGACATGCATCTCCTTCCATAGTTCGTCGTTTAGTTTCTAGTAATAATTTAGGTTCTGATAGCTCTATTAGTTCACGTAGTTCATTGTGTCAGGCTTGTGTAAAGAGCAAAATTCATAAGTTACCATTTTCAGTGTCTGAATATTCAGCTCGTGGTCCTTTAGATTTGATTTGTTAGGATGTTTGGGGTCCAGCCCTGAAAATCTCAAATGATGGTTTTCGTTATTATGTTATATATTTTTTATCACTTTAGCAAATATTCTTGGATATATTTTATTAAGAACAAATCTAATGTGCTTGATATATTTCATCAATTTCGTTTATTGGTTGAGAAATTTTTCGGTTGTTCCATTAAACAATTTCGGCGATTGGGAGGGAAGTTTCAAGCCTTGACTTCCTATTTGCGCACACATGGGATAACACAACGTGTTTCTTGTCCATATACCCCTAAATGTAATGGGTGCGCGCCTAAAGGAAACATAGACATTTAACTGAAATTGGTCGTACACTTCTTTTTCACTCCCATGTCCCTTCTAAATTTTGGACAAACGCATTTTAAACGATTGTCTTTGCTATTAATCGTCTGTCCACTCCTTGGTTAAATAATCAAACTCCATATGAAATTTTGTTTGGTGACAAGCCTGATTACAATCAATTACGTGCTTTTGGTTACTTATGTTATCCTTGGCTTCGTCCTCATTCGCAAAATAAATTAAGTCCACATTCAACTCCATGCGTCTTCCTTGGCTATAGTCACACTAACAAAGGCTACTAGTGTTATAATCGTGTCTCTAACAAATTTTTTGTCTCACGTCATGTGTTGCTTGATGAACATGTATTCCCTTTTCAAGAAATTGATGGTGTGTGTGTCGCGTCTACTAAGCCTGAAACAAGTCTGTCTCTTGCTATTCCTACTCCTCATATTGTTCCAACTGCACATATATATCCACTAATATCTCAACCTCAACCACCTGCCATCCAAGAACCCACATCAACTTATTCGCCATCCTCTATGCACTGTTCTCCTACACAATCTCCATCACAGCCTCTCATGTTTTACTTGGTACTAGTCCACATCTAAGTTCAAGGCCTTTGATAATTTGATTGGTGGTGTTGTTACTGATTCTCCAGATGACTCTAACTTTAGTGGTGCTGTTTCATTGGATGTAGTCACACATATTTGAAATCATCCAATGGTTACACGAGCGCAAACAGGAAATCTTAAGCCCAAACGTATCCAGTCCTTCTCTACCTCTTGTAGCCTTGCTCTTGATCCCACATGTTATACTTAGGCTATTAAAATTCCTAAATGGAGATATGCTATGTCTACGGAATATAATGCGCTCATTGCGACTGGTACTTGGAGGTTGGTTCCACCTTATCAAGCTACGAATATCATTGGTTGTAAATGGGTTTTCAAGACAAAAAAAGACCAAATGGCTCTATTGAACGACATAAAGCCAGATTATTTGCCAAGGGTTTCCATCAATGCCCTGGAATTGACTTTGAAGATTCTTTCAGTCCTGTTGTCAGACCTATAACTATTTGACTATTGCTTTTTATTGCCGTGTCACTGGGATGGATTGTTAATCAACTTGATATCTCTAACGTGTTCTTGCATGGTAAGCTAGAGGAGGATGTATACATGGTTCAACCACCAGGTTTTGTTGATCCTAATCACCCTAATTACATATGCAAGCTAGAGAAGTCTATTTATGGTCTTAAACAGGCACCTCGAGTATGGAATAAATGTTTGACAGATGCCTTGTGTGAGCTTGGTTTCCAAGGCTCTAAAACAGATTCTTCACTTTTTTTTAGAAGCATGGGCACTGAAAAACTATTTTGTTTGATATATGTTGATGACATTATAGTCTTGGGCACGTCTATGCATCTTGTTTCTTCATTGCTTCAACAGTTAGAAATGCGATTCTCCTTGCGGAACTTGGGCAAATTTAATTTCTTTTTGGGTATTGAAGCTACATGGCGATCTGATGGTTATTGTTACATTAGTATAAATATATACATGATCTCTTAGAACGTAGTAACATGTTAACTTGCAGTGATATTTCTACTCCCATGTGCCCGAGCAATAAACTGCACAATAGTGACAACCCTCAATTCCTTGATGAAAGTCTTTATTGAAGTATTGTTGGTGGCTTACAATATCTCACTTTCACTAGACCTGATATTTCCTTCTCGGTGAATAAAGTTTGTCAATTCATGCATAGTCCGACAGAGAAACATTGGGCGGCGAAGCAGCGTATCTTGCGATATCTAAAATCCACTTCTTCTCATGGTATTCTCTTTTCAAAAGCACGAAACTCTTAGCAATTACAAGGATATTGTGATATCGATTTGGGAGGAAGTATAGATGATTGGAAGTCTACTACTAGTTTTGCAATTTTCTTAGGTCCGTCGCTTGTTTCTTGGTGTTCTCACAAACAATGATCTGTCTCATGCTCTACTACTGAGGCCGAATATTGCTCTCTTTCTGCTTCCACCAGTGAACTTCTATGGATGTGTCTATTGTTGAAAGAAATTGATCTTTCTTTTGGTTCCTTGACTTCATTGTGGTGTGATAATTTAAGTGCAAAACGTATCTTATTTCGCTCTCGCACCAAACATATGGAGATTGATTTTCACTTTATTCGAGATCTTGTACAGAAAAAGGAACTTCGGGTTCAATATATTTCTTCTCATGATCAGCTTGCGGATATTCTTACCAAGACTCTCTTAAAGGATCGTTTTTGTGATTTACGTGGCAAGTTGAACCTTATACCTGGTTCACCTTGAGGGGGAGTGATAAGTATGGTATTTAGGTATTAGTTAATGTATCAACTAAGGGTTATTTATGTAATTGTATATGTATATATGATCAATGAAGATCACACTGGGTTCAACTTTACAATTATTGCTCGAATAAAGTGATTCAATTAATAGAAAATGTGACTATCTTATGAGAGGTAGGGTAGGTAAAAACTTGAGTAAAATATTTTGATGGACTTGGACCTAAGATTGTAATAGTTGGGATAAAATTTAAGTGTTGAGCTTGAAAAAATGGTAAAGTTAAAGACTTGAGTTAATTAAAATTTAACAAAATATTTATATTTTATTTATGAATAATATATAAATAATTATAAAATTTATATATCTAATTTATCGGTTTGGTTCGTTATTTTTACGGTTGTTTTTTAGTAAAACCAAAACCAAAACCAAAACCAAATAAAAAAATATCGGTTTTCAAAATTTAAAACCAAACCTAATATCGGTTCGAATTGCGGTTCGATTTGATTTTTTAACCATAACCATGAACAACCCTACTTATTTGCTTACCTGGATTGTTGCCATAAAATAAAACTCTCTTCCAATACGTGATAAATTTTGAATTTCGAGAATTAAACCGTTTAATTTTATGCGGGAATGAAATCCTTGATTTTTCTAAAAATAAAATTTACATTTTAAATTTTTTTACTATAAATCACAATAATTAATAATTCAAAATATTATAAAGACATTAAAAAAATTATTATTGCACTTAATTTTGAATCTCAAAACTCAAAAGAAACATCGATGAGAGGGAGTATTAATCAAAGTGCCATATTGAATTCATGTTATTTTTTCTTGATTGTACTAAAACACATCAATAGAAAAGGCAAGTCAGAGAGAGTCAGATAGATGAGTTGTTTTTCAGGCAACTTTTAGTGCATGCGGATGAGATTCACGAGTCATCAAAAAAACAAAAAAAAAAATGTGTGGGTGCCGATATTATTCTTACAAAATGTAAGATGTGACACAAGAACGGACCGTGCTTCAGACAACACTTATTCTGTAATAATTTGGACACACTTAAAAGTCAGGGGTATAGGACCGGATTGATTCGAGTTTTTAAAATATCAAATCAAATTATTTATGTCAAAGTTTTAAATTTATAAATCAAATCAAATTAATAAAACTTTGGTTTTTTTTTTTGGATTTTTAAATCTCGGATTTTTTTCGGATTGGTTCGATTTTTTCAAATACCAAACTGAAGCATTTGTGTCTAATTTTCAAATCAAACCAAACTAATAAACCTTGGATTTTTTCGAGTTTTTGGTTTTTTCTAGTAAAGTATTCCTACAAACATATAATTAACTTGTGCTTCAAATATTTCTTTAGTCCAACCATAATATAACTATCTAATGTATTTCTTAAGAAAATAACACAAAATATTAGATGAGTGATGACACTAAAATACTTAATAAAAAAATAATAATGAAATCATATAAAAATGTGTGGGCGCCGATACTATTGTTGCGAAATGGAAGTGCAACAGAAGAACGAACTGCGTTTCAAGCAACACTTGTTCTGTAGTAAGTTGGACACACTTATAGGTACTAAAAAGATGTGCTTTATCTAAGAAATTGGTTATCAACTTGACATAATATTCCTGAAAAATAGCTATGGACATACTCGGTTATCCATCGATATTTTACTTGACATAATATTCATGAATAATCAAATATACAGATGCACTCTTTCGGTATATTCAAGAACGAACTGGAAATTAATGGAATTGCATTTTATCACGTCAAATTTATTGATGGTGTCTCTCGATTATATATAAATATTTGAAAATTATATTTTTCAAAATATCGAGACACATACTTGTTTATATGTTAAATACTTTTTTTATTTAAAAAAGAATGACCTACTTTTTTTTACTCTGTTTCAAAAATAATGATCTCTTTTCATGTGACATGTTTAAGCTAAGGGCCTGTTTGGATGAACTTACAAAAAGTAACATATAAATCAAAAGTTAAAAGTCATTAGTAGAGAGTACCCTACTTGTGTCTTTTGACTTATTTTAAAACTTTTTTTGACTTAAAAATGAGTCCTAAAAACATTTTCTAAACTTTTCAAACACTTCTAAAACTAAAAAAAAAAGTTTAGACATCAAAAACACCTAAAGATAATCTAATATAAATGGGCATCAAGGCCACAAGATTGAAGAACATTTGACAGAATTTTAGTTCAGATCCATATCAACTTAAACTAGATCATTCTTTTTTAGTGGATGAAGTAATAAATAATTCAACGAATGAAGATAAGAAAATACCTTGAATAGGAAAATAAGCTTTGTTTTGCAGAAGTGGGATGGCAGCATAAGCCAAGCATGAAGAAACTCCTCCAGTCCTTAAAACAAGCCTATGAAGGTTTAAACTGTCCGCAACAGCCTTGGTGAAGTGCAAGATACTATCTGATATTAAGCAAACAATATTTGGATCTTCCAACACTAAATGTCTCAAAGCCTCTGTGAAGTGCGGAGCACATTTTTCATTGAACAAAGAAAGCAGAGAAAGGACATCAATATCTTTTTTTGTTGAAGGTATGTGATTAAGCTTCTCTATCAAACTTTGGATTGTGGCACAAAAAATTTAGACATATATCCCATGTGTTTAATTTATTTACAATAAGAGCTAGACATACTTTTTGACGTATGCCAAATATACCTCTTATATTTTAATGATAGTGGGACGCTGGGGTGGCTCCATGCATCACATGAAAGAGTTGGTTTGGACATTGCGGGGTCAAACCCAATGGAAGAAAATTTCAGTTAGGAATTAGACTTAGAGAGCAAATTAAAGGAAGACAACTTTTGTTAATTCTTTTCTTTATGTTTGGAGTCCGTGGCAGCGGCAGGATTTTCCTCGATGGATTTCAAAAAGATAAGTAAGCATGGTAATAGCATTTACAAAAAAATGGATCGAAGTGGGTCAAATATAAACGGATCGAATTATATATAAGCAACTAAATAAAATTCAACTTTACCTCAACATGAACAATAAAATTGAGAAAGCATGTATTTCACATAATATTAAAATGAGCACAAGAGAATGCATTTTTTAAGATTTTAATTGTGGGTCTTGTCTCCGGCTCCGCATTGTGTTGTATAGTATATGTTATTCAATTTTTGAAACTAACTAAGGAATAATTTCAAATTTAATCTGACTTGTAATTATATTGTTCCTACATTAAATATAAATTAAACACTTGACTTAAAATGAGAGAGAATGTTTTTTTTTTAAATTTTAATTATAAAAATGTAATAAAAGTTATAAGTTTGACTTACATTATAAAAATAAAAAAGAAAATTATTTTTCAATATCTAGTAAAATATATAATCCCAATAGCTTTTCAAACAAAATAGATGTTTCATTTATGTAGAAAATAAAATGAAAATCAGCTGAAACTGAAAAAGAAAGTTGTTACCCAAATTCAAACCCATGAACCTGCACCAATCAAGCGAAATCTTGAACCCCTTTTACTATTGAACAAATCACATGGCTTATACTGAGGGATTCATCATTATGTATATACATGTAAATAAAAAATATATCCTATATATACAATATAATTTTCCGAAGAAGGAAATTCAGATGAATTCCTAGGTTTCATATAGCCCCGCCCCTCCTTGAAGTCCAAGTTTGACCACCTATAAAAGGATGATCATTCTTCATTTGTAAATCATCCTAATTCTCTTAGTTGTATTTGGGATCTCTATCATTTCTTTGTTAATATACATACATTTGTTCTCTAGTGAAAGTTGCATATATATATATACGGTCCGTGGAACATCATACGGGCCGTTAGGTGGCCCATAAAGATTGACCCAGTACCTCCCCAGCTTCTGTGAAGAACCACAGTTGCCCTTACGACCCGTGGTGCTTCACACGGCTTGTTAGTGGTCTCGTGAATAACACTTCGTCAGCTTTAAGTCAGGGCCATTTTTGTCTTTTTTCTTATGCTTTGGGCACTTAAATCATGTCGTTTGATACCTAAACTACGTCAGTTTACTTAGTCTAAGCCTAATAATCTAGTTAGAACCTTTCTAAAACTCTCATTCTCCTAAAATCACCCAACTTAGAGCAAAAAGAAGAGAAAGAGGCGACTAGTTCTCTCAAGAACAAGCCGCATTGTTCTTCAAAGTTCACCAGGTAAGTGGAATTTCACCAGTGAGTTTCTTCACCCATTAGGTCCCTAGAATTCAGCTAGTTCTTCAGATTCTCATAACTGTTCAGACCTAGATTTTTAGATTTATTGTGATTATGGTTCCTTTGATCTCAATAACTTGATTCTTGATAATTTTAGTATAATTCCTTGCATAGCACTCTGGACCCCAGCTTGTGTAAATTTATTCTAGTTCATGAATTATACTTGCTAGGCCAACTAGACAGAAATTCATGCTTCAGATTTCAAATGTTATATTCTTAGTACATAAATGTTGCATTCTCAGTTAGCATGTCAGATTTGAGCTGTTCAGTATTTAGTGCATTTTAGTTTCATGAATATTCAGTTGGGAGTAAAATTAGCACCGAGTTGGACTAGGGTTCAGCGTACCCTCAAAAATCTAGAACTACATGCCAACGTAGGTTCAGAAGTCTCCTCTGTTGGGAATCAATTTTTAGTGATCACGCTACATTCCTTTATACCCCTGACAAGGTATATTGAGTCCTCTCAATGGGGCATATACTTCGGACTCCACGTTTAGCTCACGTGGTTTATGTTGGTTAATATAGCTCCCACAGTTAGACTCTTAGTGCATTGATCATGTTTTCTGCAGTTACTTCAGTATACAGTTCAACATGTTATCTTCATGATTAGTACTTGATCATTGCATCCAGTTCATCTTTCAGTTATACTTCAGTACCTATCTATATCCTTGTTCAAATTATATCATTGCTCAGTTATGCATTGTTCAGCTTATATAATTTGTTCAACTTAGCATATCTATATCCTGCATGCTCAGTACATTTCAAGTACTGACGCATACTTTGCGCTACATTGTTTCATGATGTAGGTTTAGGTACTTAGCATCTAGATCACGCGTAGATCGATTTTAGGTCCGCATTCAACAACTTCAATGGTGAGTCCTCATATTTCGAGGACAATAGACATGCTTTCATTTTTGTCTTCACTCTCAATTTTCATTTTGTTAGAGTTAGCTGGGGACATGTCCCAGTAACTCAACTCAGTAGAGGCTTTTCAGACATAGTAGTAGATTCAACTCGAGTTGTTAAGTATTGTTTCAGTCTGCACTACAACTCCCATAATATGTTATATTTACATTCAGACTAATTGGATTTGTTACTCTTCAGATATCTATTGATTTAGCTTCCGCATAGTTCATGTCTTAGATATTTTCAGTATGCTTATGATTTGTCAGACTCAGGGTTAGCTTGGAGTCACTCGTGATCCTACAACTACACACTATTAGTTGGCATTGGATATCAATATCGAAAAACTAAACAAACGAATTGAATCAAATTTGATTCTTGAACTTTTAATTTTTGATTCAGTACTAGAGTGTCTTTGTTGTTAGAGAGATCAATTCTTTCATTAGGTGTTCAGTTTACATTTTTCTTTGGACCAAAAAACCGAACTGCTATTACACGAGTTAAGAAAATATACTACTCAAAATGATTAGTTTTACACCCATTCAGTCATGAATTAGAGTTTTCTTTTTGGCAAATGAAATCAAAGATTCTCTTCTAATTAAATTTGTAAATATGCAAGTGCTAGTAGCTAGACAGAAGCTCAGAATGATAATTAAAAAATGGCAACACAAGCTCAGAATGGTAATAAAAAAATGTCCATTTATAGCTCCTTAAGAGTGATTGGCTTGAATATGTAATTGAGTACATGTTCTTCATTATTTTGTAATATTCTCAAAGATTCCTTATTCAAACGGGAAAATAATAAAGAAAATACAAAAAAAATAGTTTGATGCATGATATTTATAAAGTACTAGTTTTTGGGAACGTGCATTGCATGTTTGTTCCTTGTAATTACAACAAAATTTCTATATACTTAAATTTTTTTATTGAATTTTAGAAAGAAAATATACGTGTATTGCACCCTACTTAGTATAAATATTTGTAAATGATTTAAATACAATTACAATATGTATAAATAGTTATTCGTAAAATTAGTAATCAAAACTCAAAAGGGAAGGAGTGTAACACCAAATTAAAGCTTAACATCAAATGGACAATCTGACAATCATATCAAATAGTATTAAGAAATTGTAAATTTCACATGAGTTATTAGTTGTAAAGATCTCACATAATGTTTGAAGAGAATATATAAAAATTTATCAATATTCATTACATTATTATAGCATCACAACAAATTATATAACTTCATATGTACATTACGTTCATCCCACAAATATTCAAAAATAAGATGAAATAGAGTAGACTAAAAGCAATAAAATAGCTAATGAATTCTAAAGAGAGAAATAGTTCCAGTGTAAAAGAATGGAGGAACTTCCTCAATAACTAACAAAGCATAAATATATTTACCTCTTTTTTATTGCATATGTGATGAGCAATTACATCCATCAACAATCATCCAACAACAATTATACATTAGAATAACTAAGTGTATGCATTAACATAAAGTGACTGTAATGAGCAATGTAATTACATCCATCAATAATCATCCATCAACAATTATACATCGGAATAACTAAGTGTATGCTGTTATAAAATGAAGATAATAAATTGAAATTAAGAAGAGTAGAGATAGAGAGACAAAGTAATAGTAGTAGTAACTTTCCTTTATTATTGAATGTTATTACTTCTTGTTCTTGTTGTTTCATATTACAAGAGGATATATATATATATATATATATATATATATATATAAGTTATAAAACTTGGGCACAAAGTAACTTGGCCACAAAGTTACTTTACTTGGCGACAAAGTTTACTTGGACACAAAGTATATTGTGTGGACATCCATTTTACAACACTCTCCCTTGGATCCATGTAAAAGAAAAAAAAATAGTGAAAGAAAAAGTATAGTAATACGCTTTATTTACTGCCTCATGCAACACATATTTACTCCCCCTGATGAAAACATTACTTAATATCTTGAAGATGACATATTTCGATCTTGTAACTCAACTTCTCGAAGGTTGAAGTTGGCAATGTCTTGGTGAATACGAATTGTTGAACATTTGTTTCATCCTTGTTTTGAAGATCATGAGTAAGAAAAAGAACTTCGATGAAGTATAATTTGGTTAGTCTCCTTTGATGTGTCCTCCTCTTAGTTGAGCACATGAATCATTGTTTTCGTATAATATTGTTGTTGGAATCTCTTTTCAAAGGAAGACCACATATTTTCTGGATTTTTTTATAGATCTCATCCAAATATATTTTGACAATTAATCAATCAATTTGTGATCTTGTCGGTTTAGACAAATTGCTCATTTAAAATTTTAGTAGTAACAACCAAGCACTGAAAGATACTTTCACTTGTATGAAAATTAAAATGACTGTCTCGTAAAATGATTGATAAGACAGTATTTCAATATGAAAACAAATAACTTTCTTCATGTCAAACTTCTTAATTTCTTGCACGCAATTTCACGGTCAATAAATCTTGACACAATTGATTAAAATAAATAATTTATATCGATATTTGAGTCACTTTAATATCTCCATTGATAAGAGTGATGTTATATTTTGCATGCATATTAATAAAATTATTTACCATGAATAATAATAGCAGGATACATAAGTGAACCAATTGCACTATGACATGGTACTTTCTAACCATTTTAATGAGATCAATATTGATCTTTATATAATGCGATCTTATAACCATTGGGAATGAAATCGCTTTATAACTTTTTAAATCTTTCAGGAATATTCATATAACATTTAATGTCTAGCCAGACATAATAATCATTCATCATGCGTATTCAAGTTTTTCATATATTGTCAGACTGATAGAAATCTCATTGCATCTACCTTAGGAGAATACATCTCCATATAATAATGTCAGGACTTTTGCGAAAAATCTCTATTTTTCAATGCACAAGCCGTACTTTATATTTTACGATTTTACTCATCGCACAATAATTCATTTGTACCCCACTGACATTATATATGGACAATAAGTTCAAAACACCACTTTTTCAAGTGAAAATAAAATACAATTGAATTGTATTTTCTTTGGCCAACCATTTATCTGTCAACTTTCAACAGAATTACTATCAAGATCCTCATTACCATTTATAATTTTGTGCGCTAAATTATATTAAAGATATTTCGACGGTTTATTTGATATCGATTCTAATATGACATAACTTGTCGAGCTCTCTTTATTTTTCATCATTTTCAGGTACCTGAACCTTTGCCAAGGTTTTATAAAGTGTTATGTCATGGTGCTATTTCTAAAGAACTTGCCTCATTATTATGACCATCTTAATCATTTGCTCATCTTCTTGAAAAATTTCATCTTTTGAATCGATTTATCTTATCAAGCTTCCGGCGTGTCATAAATTATATCCTTCAAGGACCTTTCATTGGAGCATTTATATCTGGATTATTATAACATATGATCAGTGAATTTTTCTAACAATTGGCTTAAATTATATTTTCAATGAGGATTATATCAATGATATTGCATTATGTATAACTTATTTTCCAGTTGCTTATCATCTCCCCCTAATGTTAGAGAATCTAATATTCACCCAACCTTATTTGGAAACTCATCTTTGTGTATTATGTAGTGGTGGAGCAATTGAATAATATATTGTACATTTAAATTTTATAGATGAGAATTATTTGGTTCCTGACCCTGAACTAATAGTGATAGGAAAATTTGTTGGCTTGATACGTACAAGTGTTGCTACATTTTAAGTAACACATTTAATACCAATTCTTTTTTTTAGAGTTTGTTCTCATAACCAATGATTTCGCTATAATTGGAGGCATATAATTTCTACTTAAACCATTTGGTATAATCCAGCATCATCAATATAGTTTTATAATTTGAAATGTGCTCTTGATTTAACAATTCGAGCAAACAACCTTTGCAAAAATCAAATTATAGGTTGATTACAAAGCACATGTGACCATAGTATAGATGCATCTATTAAAATCATATAATAGTAAATGGTCCACATGGCAGGTGAACGGGTCCATAGTCACCTTTTTATACATTTAAAAATTTTAAGAGATACAATCTCAATCTTAGCTGGTACAACGATAATTTATCATGAGAACAAACAACACAAGAGAATTCTTGAAAAAATTATTATTTCTTCAATATATATATAACCACATGATTCTCATTTATTTTTGTACGATATATATTTGAACCGGGATGGTCGTCAACCGGTCATGCCGACTGATATTTATTTCAATAAACTTCTACTTTATTTTGCATGTGATTCCATCATCATGCCCATACTTAGTTACCACAAATAATATGAAACATAGGTAATCTTTCACATATATATTTATAATCCACTTTGATTGTAGTAATATGAAGATCTTAAATCTTTCCACATTTTATCGTCTCAATATTAATTTTTTTCTTTGATTATTTCTTTGAAACTTGAAAAGTTTCTTTCGAGACCTACTATAATTTCAATATCATGAGCAATTTTATTTCTTCGAGTAGTAGCGCAAAGAGCTCACTAAAGCACACAATTAACATTGGATACTACCACATACTTCACAACATTGTTTGTGTGGTAAACATCTCTTTCAAGGAGAAATTTATATCATTATTGTCATGGTCAAAATCATTACAAGCAAAATTTGTTTCTTGATTTACTTTTGTCATTCGTGTCTCCTCCCTTTTTATTTAATATCTGACAAAATATTTTTGGCATACATAGATATAACCGATGACAATTTTTTGTGACAAAAAGTTATTTCCTTCTTTTGCCTTTTCGGTAATTCATAATAAAACATACCATAATATTTGTGATGTACTAAAAGTACTTGACCAATAATCTTTAATACCAACAAAAAAATTTCTTTATTTCTCTAACCTCCCATAGAGGCGAGTTGTGGTATCTATTAAATCATATATGAGTATGTCCTTATTTATAATTTTTATCATCTCTTGACACATTCACTTTCGGTGCGGAATTCATTTTATTGGTAGGTGATAAATTCATGATATTGGTAGTTGAGGAATTCATATTTTTGGTAGTGTGGTAGGTGAGGAATCCATTTTAAAGTTTTTATCATAATATTCTTTTTGCTAAGTGTTTTAATCTTGATATCTCTTTAATATTATTTATGATATATTCTAGATATAACATATCTTGGGTTCTTAGGTATATATATAAATTATTTTCCATTAATTGTTCTAAAAGTTTTATATTTTCCATAGCTTCTGTCCAATATTGTAAATATTCGTAGTTCATTTTAATATGAATTTATTTCTAAATCATACCATTCTATTCTTTCGAGGTCTAAATTAATCATGTAAGTCTATTTCATACGATAGTTGGTTTAATATATTTTCTGATTCGTTATTAAATATTTTTTTCCCATATTATTCTTCTTAATTCAATTATTTCTATATCTTTAAGTATATATAAGATTAAAGTTTCATAGTTTTTTATCATTTTATCATGCATGTATGTAGTCATGTTCTTTATCATGCAGGTTTTTATTTTCAATTATTCCTTTCTATCATATTCATAATTGATTAAATTCATACTAGATCATTATGAACTAGATTATCTATTTATCATGTTCTCCTGTCACTACTAGCATCGTACTTTAGCGGATACTTTCTTCTTATCAGTGCCACAACTTTGTTTACTCCCCTAAACGACTTTCCTCGCCTACCGATTTCAACATTAGGATGGCATAGTATAGAAGTTTTCTTCCTGTTTCCAGTGTGCTAATAAACTAGAAATCACAATTCAAATAATTCTAATACATAATAACTAACATAAATTTATTCAATCATATATATGGTATTCAGGAATATATGAAATTAGTTCTGCATATTTTTTGAACAATATACCTTTGCCTCTTGCTTATCCATGATATCTCGAAGTTTGTTCCATTATCTATCAAGTATTAAATATTTGAGAGAGTTTTTAAGAAAGGTTCCTTCGTTTTATTCAAGGCCTGTCCATTATATTACATATACATTCCTTTTATAGAAAGGAAATTCTACCGCACTAACACTTATCTACATACTATTTTAATAATGCCTTTAATAATGCCCACACACACCTACTTTACACTTGTCCCTTTACACACTACTTTAATAATGCCCATGCACACCTACTTTACACTTGTTCTCACCACTTTAATGATGCACATGCATACTACCCTACTTATTGACTAATTTATTCTACTAGCATATAAATAATTTACAATAATGTGACTACTACTGCACACTTTAAGACTTTTACATAATGATTTATATCTACTTTTGGCTTTATCTTCTTTGTCTTGTCTTCTTCTCTTTATCTTATCTCTTTTCTGTGTCTATCTTCTTTTATTTTATCATTCCAACTAGACATCGGGGATTACATTATCTTCTCCATTGCATTTTGAACATATATGATCTGGATATTTATGTCCAATTAGCTTAAAATATCTGGTTAATAGTCTATTTGAGATGAATCCCTTTTTTAATGCTCTGGTAATAGGTTGTTCTTCCCGATTTGAGTAGAGATAATATCCATTTTTGTACTTCGTCCATATCTGCTTGCCTTAGCTCCCTTGAGTTTGAATATATCATAAGTTGGTCTAGTGAATAATAACTCCATATTGCATTCCCATTTAGATAAATATTTGCTATTTCTTGGATAATTGTTGACATACCAATTATTCTCTTATTAGCATAGAAACTTGGTATCTCTATTTCTGGTATCTCTGGTTGTTGTCCGATATATTCTGGAATTATCATATCTCTGGTTAATCCTATTTTTACAACTTGTATTATTGGTTTTATCTCATCATATAGTATCTCTGTCGGGGTCGCATAAAACTTTACATAAAATAGATTACCTTTTATCAATCTTTTATAGGTTATAAATGCTCTGTGTATCTCTGATATACCACTTAGTTCTTCCCCATCGTATGTATAAACTATACTTAATAATCCATAGTTATAACAGGTTTTGACTAAATTTGCTTTAGTTTTTGGTTGGGCTATCAACTTATTGTACCCTTGTAATTTTTAGGTTAAATAATCTTGGGTTGGTTATTTAGTGGTGGTAGATCTGGGATTAAGATTCAAATATGTTTGGATTTTATGTATATTCCTAATATAGGTTTGTGTGATATGGTTATAAGTTTTTTTGTCTTTGTTTAGGCTCTCTGCATACGTTGAGGTTTGCGGTGATATAATTAATGGGTCTTTTGGTATTTTTGGTGTAAATGGTTTTTCAAATATTTTGTTTAGATTAGTGCTTGTATATTGTTTCCTAACTGTTTTGCTTGTACCTGCACCTGTATTAAAACAATCATTATGGATTTTTTGGAGTATCCCAACGTCTCCTTCTAGCTCTGGATGTTTAGTATCTTCCGATTGACATATCTCTGCATGTTTATATTCATGCGACTGACTTATAGATTTAGACTTTAGTTTTTGTATCTCATTGTCCATACTATCCACTTTGATACAAAGTGTAGTAATGGCTTTGAGTATATCTTCAATCGTATTTTCTTTCTCAGTCTGAGTAGCATTGTCTTGATAAGTAATCTGCAATAACATTCTTATCAGTTTTATTACTTTAATAGTAAATGTAAAATTTAATATATTTAATACCAATCTCCTTATTTCTTTCGTCGTTACTGAATCTTGTATTTTTCTTGTTAGCCACCATTTTACTTGTGTGTTATTTGTCCTTATAATAAATCTATTATATACGATATATGATTCAAATGATAATAAACATTTATATACTGAATATAATTCTTTTCTGTTTATTTCCCATTTTATTTCTGTATTAGTAAATGTTCCTAAATAATATCTACAATGATTTCTATTTTTTTTCCATCATACTCGTATTTTAAGATTCCTCCATAACTTTTTTCACTGGCATCTGATTCTACTATATAAGTAATTTTTTTGTTTTCATCCGGAAAATATAGTTTGGGTAGGTTTTTACATAATAATTTTACTTTTTTGTATTTGTGTTTGGAATTTTTTATCAAACTGATATTCTACATATTTCTTTAATTTTTGCTGTAATGGTTTTAAATTTTCTGCTAATTTTGGTATGTATTCTCTTACTTGATTTACTAGTCCTAAGAATGATTGTAATTTCTTTTTTGTATCTAGCTATTCATTTGAGTTAATTATTTTTTGTACTCTATGTGTTTGCATTTTTATTCCATTTTTATCTATTTGTATTCCTAGGAATTTTATTTGGTTTTTCATTATGTCTGCTTTCTTTTTACTTAGGCTTATGCCTGAATATTCTATAATATATATGAATTTTTCTAATAATCTTATGTGTTCATCTTAGGTTTTAGAGTATAGTAATATATCATCAATATATACTACACAATTTTCTAGTTGTTTAAAGTAGTTATCCATAAAGTGTTGATATCTACCTGGGGCATTTTTATATCCAAATGGTAATACATTCCATTCATAAAATTCTTGTGGTACTGTAAATGATGTAAGTTTTTTAGATTCTTCTTCTAATTTTAAGTGGTAAAATCCTGATTTGCAGTTAAATTTACTAAAATAATTATATCCTTGTATTGTCTTATCTTTAATATTTCATTTGGTATTGGGTAATTGTATGTTTTAGTTTTTACATTTAAATTTCTATAATTAATAACCATTCTACTTTTTCCTCTTTTTGGTTCACTATGTTTATTTACTATAAATGTTGGATTTGTATACTTGTTATTGCTTTCTTGTATGTACCATTTTTCTAGTAATTCACTTATATGTATTTTAAATTCTGTTAAATCATTAAAATTATATTTTAATGATTTTTGGGTTATTATACTATTATTATCAATTAGCTCAATTTTTACTTTTGTTTTATGTTTTTCCCATCCTTGTAAAGGATCTTCACTATATAATAATTCTAACTTATCTTGAATTATTTTTACTTTATCTATAGAGAATATAATTAATTCTATCTTAGGGTCTTCTTCTTTTATATTTTCTATTTTTTGTGTAATTTTTTCACTTCCTTTTATCCATTCTGTTGTTTTTCGTTTTTTGTTATTTACTCTTTTTGCTCCTATTTTTTGTTTACACGGTATTGTGAACCACTAGTGTGTTTTTGTTATTATATGTGGGTATAATTTTTCTAAAAATGGCATTCCTAATAGCATATCTTTTGTAGTTAATTCAAAGTTATATATTTCCTCTATAGTTAATATCTTATCCTATATTTGTATTTTTACATTTTTTGCCTTATATGTGATCATGTTTCCTTCATTATTAAATCCTATTACTACTATCGGTGTTTTTAATTTTTCCACTTATCTTCTGGTAAACAATTGTATTTACATATATTAGCTTCTGCTCCCGTATCTATCATTGGTGTATAATATATGTTGTAATATCCCTCTATTATTATCTTTGCAAGTTTATATATTTTCATATTTTTAGCATACTAAAGTTCTTTTTATTATTATTCTTTTATTTTCATAATTTATGGTCAACTGTTTGTCTTCTAGATTATATGATTTTACTTGTTCTAGCCATTTTATTTCAAAAGTGATATTTTCATTTCCTTGATATATTTTAAATTTTATTACTATTGGTACTCCTCCAATGATTATTTCCTTTTCTGTAGTTTCTTCGGTATACATTAATGCTTTTGGTAGTTCGGAGCATAATTGTTCAGTAGTTATTTTTTCATCTTCCGTAACTAATTCTCTTGTAATATAGTTTTCTTCTTGTCCTGTATTTATTAATATTAAATATTTTCGTTGTTCCATTACTCCCGTTATGTAGTAATGATGTGGTTTTATTTCTTCTTCCATTGATTTTTGTGGAGTTTTATCTATTCTTTTTGAGGTACTCATTTTTGATGAAATTTGTGGTATTTCACAATTTATTCTTTTTGATGTGCTTAATCTTTCTTTTACTATTTCTAAATCTTCTTCTATATCAATCTCATTATAACTATAATCATTATTATCTATGACTGTAACTATCCTTTCAAAAGGATCTTCTATTTTTATTTTATTTATTTTATTTTTTGCTGTTATTTTATGTTTTGTTGTTAAAATATATAAGTTTTTACATCTAGCTGTAAATATTTTACTTCCCGGGGCTAGTTCTATCCCTGACATTTTCCAATATAATATTAGTGATTTATCTATGTTTCTATTATTTATTGCTACTAAGTAGTTTGCACTTATTATAAATTAAAATTTTTGGTATATGAGGTTACCTTTTACTGCACTTATTATACTTTTTTCTATAGGTTGTATAATTCTACCATCCGTTAAGTATATTTCTATGGGTGTATCTATTCCTTCTCTAAAGAATGCTTTTATTAGTATTTCTGTTCCTCCTAAATGTACATATTTAATTGGATTTTTAGCCTTAATATCTTGTATTTCTTTATTTATTATTCGTTTGTTTATTATTGGTATTTTAGCCTTTTCTTTGGTGTATTTGCAATCTATGATATGCTCTCTTTGACTCACTACATAATATTCTTCTTTTGTCGTTTAAACCAGTTTCTTATTGTTGGTATTTCGAATATTTTTGCTACGCTTAGGTCTAATTCTTTTCCTTTATTTGTTCAAATAACTATTATCAAATATTATTTTTTGTTCTAAAGATTCTTCGTCTTGATGTTCTTCTTTATTTATTATTTGTATATCTGTTTCAGTCATTTGTTATATTATAGAATTCATTGTCTGATTCTATTTCTATATCATTATCTATTTCATTTTCTGATATTTCATATATGCTATCTTCACTTTCTAATTCATAATCTATGTATTCTATCGGCGTATATTTTTCATTGTTTATTATTATTTCTGATATTTGTTTTTTCTTTGGATCCTTAGGTAATTTACAATCTCTAGCTATGTGTCATAACTTTCCACAATTATAACAAGTACATTTCGTTAGTTTTCTTTTTGGTCTATATGGTCTTTTGGTTTTGTAGTTTTTTACATAGTATATTCTTCTTGGTTTTTTATATTTATATTTCGATCTGTATTTTTTATTATATTTCCTTTTATAGTATTTGTCTGTACAACCGAATTGGGGTGCTGTTTTATTTTTGCAACATGCTAAATTTTTTACCAATATTTTTTCCATTTTTATTTCTTCTTTATGTTTTTCACACAGTTCTATAAACCATCGTTGTAAGAATTTTATTCTGGCTCCTAAGGTATCTGTTAGTCCTGCTTCATTCCAACTTTTTATTATTTTTGAATTGAAAGGTTCTGGTAATTTTGTAAAATATAATTTTCTTATTCTTTACTTTCTTCTATGCTATATGTTACTTTATAATAGTATTCTCTAAATGCACATGTATATTCATCTATATAACACATATTACAGATTGCTAATTTTGTCATTAGATTCCGGTTTTATGATTTTTTCTTTATTTTGTTCTTCTACTTCTGTTGTCATACTACTAAATTCATTTCTTATAGCTACTGCGTATTTATATAATATTTTTATAGTTGTAGTAGCTAATTCACCATCAAATTTTTTATTACTTCTTAAAGTTTTTAAACTTTCATCTGATAAATTTTGTAGTCATAATTTTACTGTTCCTATAAGTGTTCTTTCTATATATTCTGGTGTTTCTGTCATTCCTATTTTGTTATCTATTAATTATTTTGATATATATTCCATCCTAAATTGGATTGTTTTATTTATATCTGCTACACAGTCTAAATCTAAAAAATTAGGTTGTTCAGTTATTGGTTTATTTCTTCATTTTTTATTTAATCTTTTATCCCATATAGTTTTTTTTCTATCATATTGTTCATAGTTTTCATTATAATATTTTAAAGTATTTGGGTTTTTTATTCCTGATGTACTAGATTTTTCATCCATGTCTATGTCTCCTGTATTTACTTCTAAATTCTTTGTATTATTTATGTTTGCTAAAAGTTTCGTATATGTTTCGCTTGTTTCCGAATGTTGTTCATCTAAAACATTGTCATTTATTTCATCAATTCTTATTTCAGGTAGATTATCTTGATTATTTTCTTGTTTTTCTTCTAATTCATCTTCTAATTGTAATTTTTCTTTAAATTTATTTATCTCACTTGTTAATTTTATTTTTTATTCTTTTCCTTTTTTTTTTAATTTCATACAACTCTTTTAATATTGCTAGTTCTTTTTCTAGTTCTATTATTTTAGTATTTTTTACTTCTTCTAATTGTTGTACTTCCTTTTTTGCTTGTTGTTTTATTTTTTCAATTTCCGTTTTTCTATCTATTTCTTCATTTTCTTTTGTTATTCTTATTATAGCAGTTAAACTATCTTCTAGGTTTACCGTTTCTTTTTCTAACATTAAACTTAGATTGTCACCTATTTTCTTATATCTTCTTCCTAGATTAGAAAATATTATCTTTATTTTTAATCCGTCATAGTTTTCATATGTTTTTTCATCTATTGCGTATTCTTCTTTATTCAGTTATAAGTTGTGTTGTAGTTTATATTTCAAGCTTTCTATTTGTATTTTTAGGTATAAAATAGTTTTTCTCTGTGCTATTATAGAATTTTTACAAATTCCTGCAAATATATTACTGTTAAGTTTATTTTGCCTATGTCTTAATTCTTGTCTTTTTGCTATAATTGTTTCAGTAAGTTTTGTCTATATTTGTTATTCTCGTTATTCATTGTACTTTTAAATATTGAATATATTATATTCTATTTTAAATATATTATCTATTAATTGATCTAATTTGTCGTTATCAGTTTTTGTGATATTGAGTTGTTTATATTCTGGATATAATTTATTTAATTTTCTTCTTAATTTCCTTATCTTCCTACTAGTATGTTTCTTCCTATGTTTCTTATTATCCATAGCTCTTTGGTCCACTTTTCATGATACTTATCACAAGTCATATTCTCTTCAAGGAATTGACTATAATCATATATTCATGCTTCATAATTATTCCTTTCATTAGAAGTTCATTGTCATGCTTTGAAATTTATCATATTCATGTGACATACCTTGAAATCACTTTTCAAAGTCAAGTGTATCACCATTTTTTCATCATTTTCTTTGATGGAGGATTTATAAACTTATCAAATTATTAGGTCTCATAGCAAACATGTTTCTAATGACCTTTCATATCATTTGATGACAAAAATTAGGTTCACCTTTTAAAAGGTCATTTTGATAACTCATAATGTTCTATCTTTTATAATTAACACAATGATAACTATTATAATTTTATCCCTTCACATCCATAGTCATATGTTTAATCATAAAATTATCTTGTCATCTTTTAGACTTTTAATATATTGTTATCACATTTGCTTCAAAGAATAAATCATATTCAATGGGACAAGCTTCACATTTTTTTTTTATCAAGAGCATTTTGATTTGCTTAGTCATCATTATATCATCAATATATTGCACTAGGACTTTAACCCAATGTCTTATCCATATAAAGGCGTGTTAGGCCAAAATATGAAGGGACTTGAACCCAAAATCTTATCATCATGGTATATCGAGTTTTCAATTGATGTCTTACCTTTTAGGTGTGATGAAATTTGAATTCACCGTCTTACCTCAATAAATGATATTATATGTTGTCCAAAATAAAATTCATCCGTGAGCCTTTAGCATATTGTCACTTTGCTATTAATAGCACAAATAAATTTAGTCATAATAACACTTCAAAAGATCATATATAAATTATTACCTTTTATAGTTGGTCCTCGCAAGTAACTTTGAGTATCATTTTTCAACTTGAAAGTTTTTATTAATAATTCATGACTTATTGGAACCTTAACAAATTCATTCCAACATTTTATTTCACTAATTGCCAAATAAGAAAATTTCTTTCTTAAATTGCTATTCAAAGATAAAACAACTAGAGGTAAATACTAATCATCACAATAAATAAAATGATATATCAAATTAAATTCAACTATGAGGATAATTATTTGGTCCATCATATATATTTTATCTTATTTTATGATTCAAGATATATCCAACCTTATTTGGAATTGTAAATATTATTATTTAAAAATTGACATAATAATTCATAATAATAGAATCCTTCTAACTTTTCGAGATTAGAAATCATTCAAATGCATATTTCTAATGGAAGAAAACTCATTATGCTAATCCTTTCTGAAACACAGTGACAAATGAAATGAAATCTTTCTAAAGTGTTGAACTATTTTAGGATTAGTGAATTGATGCCTTCATGTTAGAAATGAAATTTTAAACATGTGTAGATGAATATTTTATAATGACAAATACATATATATATATATATATATATATATATATATATATATATTTGCACATAACATGTCAATAATCTCACTTTATCTTTTTGTAAATTAATTAAAGTGAGAACCAAAGAGCAAACAATAAAATAATTTTATTATTATTACTATTATTAATTTTGTTTAGTTGAGCCAAAATAAAGCATAAAGAAGAAATATACCTTAAGAGAGTGAAAGTAAATCACAAATTTGAAAGTGAATATGTCATAGCTATTTCTAAATAAAAAGTTTATTTCAGTTAATTATATATATTGAAATTTACCGAAATCAAAGTTCATATCATACAAAGATTTATTTACTCTAAGATATAGTAATAATTACACCGACAGTAATGCAAACATAAACATCTTTTGCATAGTACTAATAAGTTCCAAACAACCTTTTAAGAACTCTTGTTATCAAATAAATGTTAGATAAAAAAAAGATACGAAAAGGTGATATTGTGACATAAAATTTGCTCATAATTAAATGATTGGTAAAATACATACCCGATACTTACCATACTGAATAATCTCTCCAATTTTGCTACTCATCTCATGTATATTTTGAGATAGATCAGAGACTCGTGCTGATAACGTGTTATAAAATGAAGATAATAAATTGAAATTAAGAAGAGTAGAGATAGAGAGAGACAAGGTAATAGTAGTAGTAACTTTCCTTTATTGTTGAATGTTATTACTTCTTGTTCTTATTGTTTCATATTACAATATATATATATATATATATTATAAAACTTGGGCATAAAACTTGGGCACAAAGTAACTTGGCCACAAAGTTACTTTACTTGGCGACAAAGTTTACTTGGACACAAAGTATACTGTGTGGAGATCCATTTTACAACATATGCATTGATATAAAGTGATTTTGAAAATAATTTTTTGGTATGTATATAATAAGTCAGGAATCATAAAAGTCATATAAAAATTGATGATATACATAACATCTGAGAATTCGATTGTTTAAAGTTGGGATATGTAAAGTTTCTAACTAAAATCTATATATGTGTGCCATATTAAGATGTATGGTAATTTAAAGGAAATTTTTTTCTTTAATGTTACAGGATATTTAAGTTTTTAAGGATATAAATTACTGCTTTCTGTGTACGAAAAACTTCATCTACCAAACTCCATTTTAGAATGAAAACAAATTAGATATTTCGTGAATTAATTCTATCTAGAAATATAATGGATTAAATAATTATTATTTAAAATTTATTAATTAGTTTATTAATTAATGATATTTAAATTTAGTGAAGGGGTAAAATCGTAATCCAACTTTGAAGTTAAGATCTTCCCACTTATAATAATATATGATATGATGATATACTAATCTTTGAAACGTGCCTAGCATATTTATCTCAAATTACTTAAAATAAATTTTGTGTTGTATATGATGTCTCACCACTGGTTATTTCTTCTGCTTTACCTTTTACTTTTTGTGTGTTTTTAAATGATGAAAGCATAGAAACACGGGACTTGGGTTGCAATGTAAAAGGTCTTAGCGTTGAAATTCGGTAGAATATTTTTATTTTTTTTCTTTTTAATCTAAAAATATTCTATAGTATTTAATTTTATTTCAAGTCTAGAGTTTACATTAATTGTAAAATATTTAGTTTACTTTTAATTTAGTATTTAGAAGGAAAATAATATATTTTATTCTCTTTAATTATTTATAAATAGTGATGTATTCTTCTATTTGAATCAATATAAGAATCAATACAAAGAGTTATCATTCATTTTCTCTTTAATTTTTCTTTCTAATTTATTCGATTCCATAACACTTAGCAGTTGTAGTCTATTAACTTATCAAACTCAATAAGACAAATAATTTATTTTTAAAAAACATATAATGTTTATTGATTTTTAATATAACAATCCAACACCCAAAGAAATTATTAAACTGCATAACTAGACCCTGCATAAATAAATTTTGCATAACTAACATGCATAACTAATACATGTATTACTAATACTTGCATAACTCTAATCAACAACCAAACGAACTATGTAAAGTATGAAACACCCAACGTAGCAGTAGCACGTTTTTTGTTGTTTCCTGGTATTATAAGATGGAGAAGCAAACACAACACTACTCCACCAACTAAGATGCATCCGTTACCTCATGTTATCATCTTCCCTTTCCCTGCACATGGCCATGTCAACTCCATGCTTAAATTGGCCCAACTTCTTTCTCTTTCTAACTTCGACATTACCTTTCTTGTCACTCTCGATACACACGACCGCCTCCTCAACCACACAGATGTGATCTCCCGATTTGGTAGTGAATTCCTATTGCAAGCACTTCCCCATGGGATTTCTATGGATGTGATGAATACTTGTGATGGAATATCAATGTTCTATCATTCTCTAAACAAAATTGCCAAACCATTTCTTAGAGAATTCATAGCATATTCTCCAGTGACATGTCTCATCGCTGATGGAATTTTAAGTCTGGCGGGTGATGTAGCTAAAGAAATCAACTTGCCTATCATATATTTCCGCATCGCCAGTGCCTCTTCTTTCTGGTCCTACTTTTTCATGCCGGACCTAATTCAAGTTGGAGAACTTCCCCTCAAAGGTAAAAATACAATATCTGTTTTAAAAAGAATAACTTTTTCTTTTCAACTTTTTAATTTCAACTTTCCACCGGACATATTTAAGCACATAACATTAATATAAATTTTGCCTATGAATTAACATTGATTACATGAATTCCAGAAAATGCAAAGGACTTGACATTGACGAAGGTAAAAGGCATGGAAGATTTTCTGAGAGGTCGAGACCTTCCAAGCTTTTGTCAGGCGAGTGACTTAACTAGCCCTGATTTCAGGATTGTAATGACAGAGACACGACAAACCCCTCGAGCACTAGGTCTCATACTTAACACATTTGAAGATCTTGAAGGCCCCATACTTTCTCAAATTCAAACGGTATGTCTAAATGTTTATACAATTAGAGCAGTTCATGCCCATCTAAAGTCTAAACTTGCAACAAAATCTACCTCATCAAACAGTTTGTGGTAAGAAGATGAAAGTTGCATGTCTTGGCTAGACACGCAGCCACCAAAATCTGTGATATATGTTAGTTTTGGAAGCGTCGCGGGGTTGACAAAGGAGGAGCTGTTAGAATTTTGGTATGGTCTAGTGGATAGTGAGCAAAAGTTCTTGTGGGTGATGAGGCCAGACTTGATAATAGGACAAGAGAAAAAGATGAGATTCCTGTGGAGTTGGAGCATGGTACAAAGACAAGGGGCTACATGGCTGATTGGGTTCCACAAGAAAAGGTATTGGCACATAAAACAATTGGCGGTTTCTTGACTCACTATGGATGGAATTCCACATTGGAGAGTATAGTTGAAGGAGTGCCAATGATTTGTTGGACGAGATTTGCTGATCAGCAAGTGAATAGTAGATTCGTTGGTGAGGTTTGGAAGATGGGACTTGACATAAAAGATACATGTGATAGAGACATTATTGCAAAATCAATTAGAGATTTGATGGAGAAGAGAAATGGTGAATTCTCTCAAAGAACAGAGCACATGGCCAGTTTGGCAAAAAAAGCTGTCAATGAAGGTAGATCGTCATACATTAATCTGGACTGTCTTATACAGGACATAAGATCTATGATTCCGCCGCATAAACATACCTGATTCAGCTTAAACTTGATTTTTTTTTCTGCGATTATATTGTTGCCTAGAAATTGTAGATTTATTCTGCCTATTAATCTGAATAGCTCTAGCAACAAATGTAGCTTCACTTTTACAACTGCAGTCATTTACAAGTACCTCTACAACAATAAATAAACCAAACTTTTACGAATGGGGAGTAATAGATAAGAAACTCTAAATTTTTATTGTTGTTGGAATTATGACCTCCTTAATTTAGTAAAGGAGACGTACTAACTACCGTTCTTTAACGTTTGATAATTGCGGTAAACAATTTTCTAAATAATAATCAATTCACAACTTCATATTATTTATCACAACTTCAAACTACACAACGATTACACACCTTTAGATTATCTAAGGAATTATAAACTCTAATCCCTTTTTACCCAAGATAAAAAACCCCAGGTTTAAGCCTTCTAAAAGTCTTCCAAGTTGCTCCAACTTGTTAGACTCGTCCTACACTCAACACTCAATTGCAGTCAATTACAATTAACTACAATCTTACAATTTTTCTCACAAACTCGTAGCACTCCCAAGGAAAATACAAAACTCTCTCAAAAACTCTTTGATAGTGTTTTGATTATCTCTCTATGTAAGTGTGCAAAATTCTTAGAAGAAAATCACGCCCTATTTATAGACTTGAATTTCTCAAAACCTTCTACAACTTAACTTTATTTACACGATTAAAACTATGCTTCCTACTACGTTTTGGAATCCTTCTTGAATGAGACTTTGTGTGTACTCCAACTTGATTGCGAATTTGTACTCTTTAATGTTTTCCTCATTCCAGTCATATTAGATGATGTTGAATCACGTTGAGACAACCTGTTCTATAACTTTGTTAGTCTTCAAAACACTAAATTATTTGTAACTAACAAATTCCCCCTTTTTGACGATGAAATTTTTTATATCTCTGTATTAAACCTGCACTGCATTGCATTGAACACTTGAACACACGCACACACAATCAATCATGCATCTTCCCCCTTTTGACATCAGACGAAAACTTAAAGAAGGATCTACACAGCCATGTCAAGCAATAATAACACACTAAACCATAACAAAAAAAATACCAAACTTAGTCATTAGTTACAAAAGAGATCAATCAACAAAAACCAACATCCACAAAAAGTTAGAAATGCACACTAAAGAAAAAGGACCCAAAAACACAAGACAATGCACAAGTAGGTTGGAATTAGGCAGGAGGTGGCATAAAAGAGGATGAGAAAGGAGAGACTTTGGTTAACTGTCATGACCCGATTTCTCAAGTCATGATGGCACCTACTATAACCCACCAGTAGGTAAGCCAACCCGTAACCCGGAATAACAAGTAATGGGTCTGAGGGTAGAAACTAAACAAGAGTAGGCAAGTAACAAAATAAACAGGCAGAAGCAACTTAGAAACATATATACAAATAAAGATCCCTCCTAGAACCTGGAAGTCACTAGTACAGAGCTACTAACAAAATGAGTACAAGTCCCAAAAGGGGACAACAGAGATTGGACTGTCTCGAAAGGAAAAAGACAAGTCTATATATACAGATGGAGACTAAAATAGTACAAAATGCCATGTGCTCACCCCCGTCTCCAGATCAGTCTACTCCAAGCTCGATCAACACTGGCTACTAGTGCCCGGACCTGCATCACAAAACAGATGTAGAGCACCGCATGAGTATCAACAGGTACCCAGTAGGCATCATAGGCCGACTCAACTTGAAAAGTAAAGGCAATATGAAAAAAAGGAATACACAAATCGAGGTCAAGAACAAAAATCTAACTAACGAAGGAATGCACACGAGTGTACAAAGAACTAACTAAAGTAATCTATAAGCTAACTACACCTAACTAGACCCCATAAGCCCAGAAGGTACACTCGTGCGCAAGTTAAATAAAAATCTGAATGGACCCCATAAGCCCGACGAGTACATAAAATAACTAAAACTAAAGAGAATTGCGTATAAGAACATTGAACCAGAAGCTCAACCCTAATTAGTAGAATATGACAGTACGGAGGCCGGACCTCGAACCGGATGCTCAGCAGAAGTACCCAAGTAACCAATCACAAGTAAAAATTATAAGAGGCCGAAACTCTAATCTGATGCTCTATATAAGTATTTGGGCAATAGAGGTCGGAACTCTAATCGGATGCTCTATATAAGTATTTGGGCAATAGAGGCCGGAACTCTAACTGGATGCTCTATATAAATATTTGGGAAATAGAGGCCGAAACTCTAACTGGATGCTCTATAAAGGTGCCACTGTAGCTACTGAAAGAGTCCCAATCGATCTATTCTTATAAATGTCCGTAGATCAAGGTCCACACCTAGCCAATCAATGAAAGTCCTTGGAACCGAATCTGAAATCAAATTCAAATCGCGAGGCAGAACTAGTGTCGCAGACGTAACTCGTGAAGCTGTAACATCGGGGAAACCAGGGTAACTATCATCAGAGCAAACGTATCGCCTAGCTAAGTCCCAAACCATCAGGATCAAGTTTGCTACACCAGTCTACAGGGATCTAAGTTGGCCGAGCGATGTCGGGACAAAATTAAGGCCTATCGGATTCGAATCATGTATTTCTAAGGCAAGCCCTAGTCAAACCTAAACTAAGGCCCAAATCCTTCAACAAATAGTAAATTAAGCATGCAAGCACTCCACATAGCGAGGATGGTCAATTAATAACACAAAGTATGCTCACAGCTACCCGATAATTCTCGAAATAGGTCAAAAACATGATTTCCAAACACCTATGCATGATTCAATCACTACCAACCCAAATCCCAACTAATCAACATGCATTCACACTCTCAAGCTCAATCTAAAAGAGAGAAACCGTAGCTTACCTGTAAATCGATCACACGCGCTCCAAAAATCACTTCTCCAAAGCTTTCCCTTTTTGAACGTCCTCGAAATGTTACCCGCCATCAAAAATAGAGTCACAACGTTATTACGGTCATTTAGACACCAAAATTATAACAAACGGAGACGAACCAATTTTGGGGTCAAAACGGGGAAAGTGGGACCCCTGCTGGAAATTTTGGAATTAACCCCAAAAATGGGTCCTAACCAGTTCCCCCAGCTCATGTACCAAAATGGGACACAATTCGGGGCTCGAGAACAATACAATATCAACATGCAACTAAAACCCAAATTTTTTCAAAAATTAGAAATGGGACAACAGTTGAATCAGTGTATTTACCAGAAACTAGAGGTCTACAGTGAAATACGACAACACCACGATGTTCTCCTCAAAAATAACTCAAGATAGTCTCAAAAATCACTGAAATCGGACCTAGAAAGGCTGAGAAAACAAGTCTCAAAATCTTACAAAATCAAACTCACAAAAGGGTCGTGGCAGTAGGTGTTTTACAAAAATTACCTCAAACGGGGACCCCAAATCACTATCCGAGCTCACCAACGCGTTGTCCTCAAAAAATCTCACAACTTTGCCTTTTGAATCGCCCAAATCGATTGAGAGATGAGAGAGTTATGAGGGTTTAAGTTTGGGGAAAAGTTGCTGGTTTTTCTGCACTTTTCCCAAAACTAAAAACTCCGACCGGGTGCTCCAAACTCGTTCGGAACCCCGTGCATGCAAACGAGATATGCAACCATACCAAATTTGACCAAAGTCAACCTTAAGCCAAATTTCAAAGGCTAAAATGCCTAATCGCACCGACTCACACTGAAAACCTCGAGAGTCATGCCGACCATGCTACTAGCCTAAAATGACCATTTCGTAGCTGATGGAATCATCAAAAATGGATTTCGATGTCATCTTCTCAAACTATTGATCGAAAATATTCGTTCAAGGTTCATAAGCTCCAAAACACTAAAACTCACACCATAACCAAATGAATGACCAGGTGACCGAACTGTTACAATATCCACTACTAAAAAGAACTTTCGTCCACGAAAAAAAGGATCAAGACGTACCTGAAGGCTCAAACAAGCTGGGAAACTTCTCTCGCATCTCTTGCTCGGTCTCCCAGGTAGCTTCTTCAACTGGACGATGCCTCTAATGGACCTTAACAACAGGAATGACTCTCGAGCGCAATCTCTTCACATCTCTGGCTAGAATGGCAACTGGCTCCTCTACAAATGTCAAACGATCATCTAACTCGACTGCATCATACTGGAGCGCATGGGACTTATTAGGAACATATCGCCGCAACATCGAAACATGAAACACTGGGTGGATGACTGAAAATGCTGGAGGTAGGGCCAACTCATAAGCAACCTCCCTAACTGTCCGGAGTATCTCAAAAGGCCCAATGTACCTGGGGTTAAGCTTGCCCCGCCTCCCAAACCTCATCACGCCCTTCATGGGTGACACATGGAGGAATACGCGATCACCAACAGAGAATCTCAAAGGTCGACGCCTCTGATCCGCATAACTCTGGTGCCTACTCTGAGCCATCCTGAGCCTATCCTGAATCACCCTCACCTGATCTAGGGCCTCTTGAAGCAAATCTGTACCACGCAGCCTAGGCTCTGTAGACTCAAACCAACCAATAGGAGAGCGACAATGCCTACCATATAATGCCTCGAATGGGGCCATCTGAATACTAGAGTGGTAGCTATTGTTGTACGCAAACTCCGCCAAAGGCAAGAATTGGTCCCACTAACCTCTAAAATCCATAACACAAGCCCGCAACATATCCTCAAGGACCTAAATAGTACGCTCCGACTGGCCATCCGTTTATGGGTGAAAAGCTATGCTAAGGTGGACACGGGTGCCCAACTCCTCCTGAAAAGCCCTCTAAAAGCTGGAAGTGAACTGTGAACCCCGGTCTGAAATGATAGAAATAGGCATGCCATGAAGACGGACTACCTCCCTAATGTAGAAACGAGCCAACCTCTCGGCACAAAAAGTAGTATGAACAGGAAGGAAGTGTGCTGACTTGGTCAATCGATCCACGATGACCCAAATGCTATCAATTCCTCTAGAAGTCCGAGGCAAGCCCACAATGAAGTTCATAGTGATACGCTCCCACTTCCACTCCGAAATGGGTAATCTCTGGAACTCGCCACCAGGCCTCAAATGCTCGGCCTTTACCTGCTGGCAGCACAAGCAACGGGAACCAAAGTCAGCAATATCTCTCCTCATGCCACTCCACCAGTAATGCTGCCTCAAATCACGATACATCTTTGCTGTGCCTGGATGGATAGAGTATCTAGACTCATGGGCCTCAGAAAGTATCAATTATATCAAATCTCCAACTCTCGAAACACAGATGCGGCCGGCGAATTTCAATACTCCATCAGGATCTAAGGTAGCCTGACCACCATCACCCGCTAACATTCGATCTCTAAGGGCCACCAAGGTATCATCCTCAAACTGGCAACCACGGATCCTATCAAGCAAAGAAGACTGAACTCCCATAAAGGCCAAGACGCGTCTAGAATCTGAGATATCTAACCGAACCATGCTATTAGCTAAGGACTGTATGTCCAAAGCTAAGGGTCGCTCCTCAATAGATAAGAAGGCTAGACTACTCATACTCACCACCTTTCGGCTCAAGGCGTCCGCTACCACATTCGCCTTGCTCGGATGATAGAAAATAGAGACGTCGTAGTCCTTCAGGAGCTCAATCCAACGACGCTACCTCGAATTAAAGTCCCTCTGGCTCATGATGTACTGAAGACTCCTATGATCGGTATATATCTCACATCGAACTCCATACAAGTAGTGCCTCCAAATCTTAAGTGCGAAAACTACCGCCGCCAACTCCAAGTCATGGGTGGGGTAGTTACGCTCATGAATCTTAAGCTGCCTCGATGTATAAGCAATAACCCGGGCCTGCTGCATCAATACACAACCCAAACCAACACCGGATGCGTCAGAATAAACCGTGAATCCCTCACCCTCAACTGGAAGAGTCAATATATGAGCGGTGGTCAATAACTGCTTGAGCTTCAAAAAGCTCGCCTCACACTCCTCTGACCAGACAAAGGGAACATCAACATGAGTCAACCGGGTCAGAGGGGCTACAATAGCAGAAAAACCCTCAACAAAACGTCTGTAGTAACTCGCTAACCCGATGAAGCTACGAACCTCAGTAATAGAAGTAGGCTTGTGCCAATCACGAATAGCCTCAATCTTCGTTGGATCAACCCTAATACCCTCCTTGGACACCACATGACCTAAGAAGGCTACAGATTCAAGCCAAAACTCGCACTTTGAGAACTTGGCATAAAACCGCTGATCTCTCAAAGTCTGGAGCACTATCCTCAAATATTGTTCATGCTCACTCCGGCTCCGTGAGTATACCAATATGTCATCAATGAAGACGATAAAAAATAAATCAATGTATGGCCTGAACACACGTGTCATCAAGTCCATGAAGGCAGTAGGGGCATTAGTCAACTCAAATGACATCACCAAGAACTCATAATGGCCATAACGGGTGGTA
Organism: Solanum commersonii; assembly: GCA_029007595.1. Taxonomy (NCBI): domain Eukaryota; kingdom Viridiplantae; phylum Streptophyta; class Magnoliopsida; order Solanales; family Solanaceae; genus Solanum; species Solanum commersonii. The sequence continues at coordinate 4,073,407 of JAJTWQ010000049.1, read as the reverse complement.
AATGCAGTCTTAGGGATGTCTGTTGCCTTAATCCTCAGCTGATGGTACCCGGACCTCAAATCAATCTTAGAAAACACGGTGGCAGCCTGAAGCTGATCAAACAAATCATCAATACGAGGCATGGGATAACGGTTCTTCACCGTCACCTTGTTCAGCTGTCTGTAATCAATGCACATCCTCATAGTCCCATCTTTCTTCTTCACAAACAGAACAGGAGCACCCCAAGGTGACACACTCAGACGGATAAACCCTTTACCTAAGAGATCCTCTAACTGAACACTAAGCTTCCTGGGCTCTGCAGGAGCCATCCAGTAAGGTGGAATAGAAATAGGACGGGTGTCGGGCTCCAAATCTATGGCAAAATCAATGTCACGATCTGGGGGTAGGCCAGGTAGGTCTGTAGGGAACACATCTGCAAACTCTCTAACCACAGGAACTGAGTCAACTGAAGGGCCCTCCCTACTCACATCTCTCACATAGGCCAAATAAGCTAAACACCCAGAAGCAACCAACCGCCTAGCTCACATAAAAGAGATAATCCCCGTCGGTGTGTGACTATAAGCACCCTGCCACAACACTGGAGGAATGCTAGGCATGGATAAAGCAACGGTCTTGGCGTAGTAATCCAAGATCGCATGGTAGGGAGATAACCAGTCCATGCCTAGAATCACATTGAAATCAACCATATCTAGCAGAATAAGATCAACTCTAGTATCATGACCCTGAATAATCACTAAGCAAGATTGCAATACCTGACCCACTACTAAGGACTCACCCACCAGGGTCGAAACATGAATCGGCTTTGCCAAAGACTCATACCTCATACCTAATCGGGGAACAAAATAAATAGATACATACAAGAATGTAGACCCGGGATCAAATAATACTGTAGTAGGCTGATGGCATAATAAAAGTGTACCTGTAATGACATCGTTAGATGCCTCAGCCGTCGCCCTCATCGAGGCTGTATAGAAATGGCCCTGACCACCTCTGTCCGATGCATCTGATCTACTACCTAACCTGCCTCCCCGAGCTCCGCCTCTGGTACCCTGTCGGCTATCTCAACGATCCTGGCCTTGACTACCACCTCTAAATGGAGGGGGCACTGCTGAAACTTGTCTAGGTGCAAGGGGAGCTGGTACAATCGACCCTCGCCCTCTCCGGGGGCACCCTTTGGACCAATGGTCAAGTGCATCGCACTCCAAACACCCCAAAGCTGAACGCCCTGAAGTAACCCGACCGCGGTAGGGAGGGAGGAAATCTGATCCCTTCGAACTCTGGCCTATACTAGGACCACTCTGCTGATGCTGGCCTCCCTCAAAAGCAGGTAATGCCGCCTGAATAGGCCTACTGGACTGACCCTGCTGGAACCTCTGGCGGGGCCTATCATAGGAGTCTCTCCCTCTAGTTTGGGACCCACTGTAGCTGCCCTGGTAGCGTGCCCTCTTATCGCTGCCCCCTTGGGCCTCGCGATGAATATGCTTCATAGATCGGGCATGGTCGACCACATCAAGAAATAAACGGTCGACCAAAACTAAGTGCTTTGTGTCGACCCTCAGACGGTACCGCAACCCACGTACAAAACAACGAACTCTCTCCTCCTCCGCGGGTAGGATCATGGTAGCATGTCGAGATAACTCATGGAACCTCGTCTCGTACTTTGAGATGATCATAGGGCCCTGCTCCAATCTGGAGAACTGATCACGAATCCTATCCCTGACACTCCGTGGCATGAACCGGGCCAAGAAAGCCTCTGAGAACTCACTCCAAGATACATGAGGCGATCCAGCTGGCTTGGATTCTCGATAGGAGCGCCACCACTGCTTGACTGGCCCACGAAACTGATGAGCGGTGAAGTCGGCTCCTCTCGACTCTAAGAGGCCTAATGACTGTAGCTTCTTCTGACAAGTGAGCTGGAACTCGTGGGCATCCTCCCCAATCGCCCCTAAGAATATCGACGGTGCCAATCTCTAGAATATCTCGAGCATCTTCTGCTTGCACAGTGGCATCTCCATATCCTTTAAGTGTGACACGATAGCCACATGATCTGGTGGCGGCTGAACCTCTGGTGCCGCTGCGGCAGGCTGACCCTGCGGCGCTGGAGTTGGTGCTGCTGGGACTGGTGCCTGTCGCATCTCCCCAATAACTGCTAGTATCTGAGTCAGCAGAGCATGAAGATCAGGAGCAGCAACTGTAGCTGGTGCAAGTGGTGGCTGGGCTGGCCCCGGCCCCGGCCCCACCGGCTGTGGATGTATATATGCTGCCTGAGGCTCCTCCTCTCTATCTCGGGCTGGTGCTACGGCCCTGCCTCGACCTCAGGGTTGATGTCTACCCCAAGCTGAGACTCTGCCTGCACGCCCAGGTGCGTCACCCCTGGCCGCGCCACCTCGCGAGCGAGCCATTCTGCGAAAGAGTGAAACAAGTGAGATTTCCAGAAACAATAAGACACACGCTGCACGAAAGCGAAGCAAAAGAGGAAATCATTCTAAAGACATCCTGTAGCCTCCCGAAGATAAGTTACGGACGTCTCTGCACCGATCCGCAAGACTCTACTAGATGTTAGCTCTGTACAAATGAGACCGATGAACCTGAGGCTCTAATACCATCTTGTCACGACTCAATTTCTCAAGTCATGATGGCACCTACTATAACCCACCAGTAGGTAAGCCAACCCGTAACCCAGAATAACAAGTAATGGGTTTAAGGGTAGAAACTAAACAAGAGTAGGCAAGTAACAATATAAACAGGCGGAAGCAACCCAAAAACATATATACAAATAAAGATCCCTCCCAGAACCTGGAAGTCACTAGTACAGAGCTACTAACAAAATGAGTACAAGTCCCAAAAGGGGACAACAGAGACTGGACTGTCTCGAAAGGAAAAAACCAAGTCTATATATACAGATGGAGATTGAAATAGTACAAAACGCCATGTGCTCACCTCCGTCTTCGGATCAGTCTACTCCAAGCTCGATCAATGCTGGCTACTAATGCCCGGACCTACATCACAAAACAGATGCAAAGTGTAGCATGAGTACCAAAACAACAGGTACCCAGTAGGCATCATAGGCCGACTGAACATGAAAAGTAAAGGCAATATGAAAAGAAATAATACACAAATCGAGGTCAAGAACAAAAATTTAACTAACAAAGAAATGCACACGAGTGTACACAAAACTAATTAAAGTAATCTATAAGCTAACTACACCTAACTGGACCCCCATAACCCCAGAAGGTATACTCGTGCGCAAGTTAAATAAAAACCCGAATGAACCCCCATAAGCCCGACGAGTACACAGAATAATTAAAGCTAAAGAGAATTGCGTATAAGAACCCAAGAACGAAGAATATCGAACCAGAACCTCAACCCTAATTAGTAGAATCTGACAGTACAGAGGCCGGACTTCGAACCGGATGCTCAACAGAAGTACCCAAGTAACCAATCACAAGTAACAATTATAAGAGGCCGAAACTCTAACCGGATGCTCTATATAAGTATTTGGGCAATAGAGGTTGGAACTCTAACCGGATGCTCTATATAAGTATCTGGGCAATAGAGGCCAGAACTCTAACCGGATGCTCTATATAAGTATTTGGGCAATAGAGGCCGAAACTCTAACTGGATGCTCTATAAAGGTGCCACTGTAGCTGCTGATAGAGTCCCAATCGATCTATTCTTATAAATGTCCGTGGATCGACATCCACACCTAGCCAATCAATGAAAGTTCTTGGAACCAAATCTGAAATCAAATTCAAATGGCGAGGCAGAACTAGTGTCGCAGACATAACTCTTGAAGCTGTAACATTGGGGAAACCAAGGTAACTATCATCGGAGCAAATGTATCGCCTAACTAAGGCACAAACCATCAGGATCAAGTCTGCTACACCAGTCTACATGGATCTAAGTCGGTCGAGCGACGTCGGGACAAAACTAAGGCCTATCAGATTCGAATCATGTATTTCTAAGGCAAGCCCTAGTCAAACCTAAACTAAGGCCCAAATGCTTCAATAAATAGTAAATTAAGCATGCAAGCACTCCACATAGCGAGGAGGGTCAATTAATAACACAAAGTATGCTCACAGTTACCCGATAATTCTCGAAATAGGTCGAAAACATGATTTCCAAACACCTATGCATGATTCAATCACTACCAACCTAAATCCCAACTAATCAACATGCATTCACACTTTCAAGCTCAATCTAAGATAGGGAAACTGTAGCCTACCTGTAAGCTGATCACACGCGCTCCAAAATTACTTCTCCAGAGCTTTCCCTTTCCAAACATCCTCGAAACGCTGCCCGCCATCAAAAATAGAGTCACAACATTATTACAGTCATTTAGACACCAAAATCACAACAAACGAAGATGGTCCAATTTTGGGGTCAAAACGGGGAAAGTGGGACCCGCGCTAGAAATTCCAGTATTAACCCCAAAAGTGGATCCTAACCAGTTCCCCCAGATCATGTCTCAAAATGGGACACAATTCGAGGCTCGGGAACAACACAGTATCAACATGCAACTAAAACCCAAATTTTCTCAAAAATTAGAAATGGGACAGCAGTTGAATCAGTGTATTTACCAGAAATTGGAGGTCTACAATGAAATACGACAACACCACGACATTCTCCTCGAAAAACTACTCACGATAGCGTAAAAAATCATTGAAATCGGACCTAGAAAGGCTGAGAAAACAAGTCTCAAAATCTTACAAAATCAAACTCACAAAAGGGTCGTGGCAGCAGGTGTTTTACGAAAATTACCTCAAACGGGAACCCCAAATCACTATCTAAGCTCACCAATGCATTGTCCTCGAAAAATCTCACAACTTTTCCTTTTGAATCGCCCAAATCGGTTGAGAGATGAGAGAGTTATGAGGGTTTAAGTTTGGGGAAAAGTTGCTGGTTTTTCTGCCCTTATAGCAGATTTTCTGCACTTTTCCCAAAATTAAAAACTCCGACGGGGTGCTCTGAACTCGTTCGGAACCCCGTGCATGCAAACGAGATATGCAATCATACCAAATTTGATATTTCAGACTCAACGACGTAGTCGAAATTTCCATTAGAGGTCATCTAAAAAAAATGGGTTCCACTTTCAAATGCCATTTTAAGCCAAAAACTACGAAAGAGCTCAGAAAAATATCGAAAACCTCGAGACACAAAAGAAAGGTCAATCTAGACCAAACTTGACATTCTGGAGCTAATCGCGCTGATGAAATTTTCATTTGAGCACGTTTTCCAAGAATGTTGACCAAAGTCAACCTTAATCCAAATTTCAAAGGCTAAAATGCCTAATCACATCGACTCATACTGAAAACCTCGAGAGTCATGCTGACCATGCCACCAACCTAAAATGACCCTTTTGGAGCTGATGGAATCATCAGAATTGGATTCCGATGTCATCTTCTCAAACTTTTTATAAAAAAATGTTCGTTCAAGGTTCATAAGCTCCAAAACACTAAAACTCACACCATAACCAGATGAGCGATCAGGTGACCGAACTGTTAGTCCCAGCAAGTCATAAATAACTTGGGGTCGCTACAGGAATGCTCTAAACGACACACAAAATGCAAGAAACTAACAGATCAAAGATGTGCTTCAGATGAGCAGGATTAGAGGACCTTTCAGTATCTAATTCTGCTTGAGTCTTAGAAAGCTCTTCTTTAAGCCTAGAGTTTTCTTCTACCAACCCAGCATGTTCAATCCTGTAACTAATGTGCAATTGATCCATTCCAGCTGAGTGAGAGACCTTAAGAGGAATAATTTCCGCACCCATTGTAGTCAATGAGGCCCTCAGATGTTGCATATGTGCATTTGTCCCTCTAGAGGTAGCAGGTATACCAACATGATCTACTTCCCCCAAAACATCTTTGGTAGTCTGCACTTGTCACTCTTTGACCGGAAGTTGAAAATACTTAAAGATTTCTCTTAGCCATAATCCATACCCAAGCCCATGGTCCATTTATCATGCACAAAAATCCTATGAATGTGATTAAGAATTAATTGTGGCAGATTAATTTAAACTTGAGATATTAATAATTCCATGAGCGTGAGAACCAAATAGTTCACCTCCGTACGCTTTCGCTTCCCAGGGAGAATGATTTTGTGCACTACATCAAAAAACAACTTATGTAAAGAAAGCATGACAAATTTATCCACCCTAGTGTAATCCTCTAGCATAGGATCATTCGCAAACCGATGAGATATCTCAAGGGCTAATGAAAGACCCTCCAAGGGAGACCAGTCTCGTTTGACATAATGACACCAACCTTTGTTTGGTACACCCAATATTTTTGACAAAACCTCAGCTATTTATGTGAACGATGTACCACCAACCTTACTTGAAATAGAAGAGACAGACCCAACCACATTGATATATAATTCCCTTATTTCATTCCTGCCCATCTTACACCTTCGATAACCCTGAAGAAACAACGTAGTCTAACCCTGTGCTTGTAACATTATAAGCAATTCACCCATTTCATTTCCCCCAAAACCTGTAATAACCCGACCCCGAATCACACTTCTTTCCCTAAATGACCGTACCCTAGCCTTCATTTTTCAGAGTAAACTTCAATATCACAATCAAAAATTTTGTTGTGACCAGATTCCCTTACTGAGTTTGTCAAAATCGAGGGGTACCCCCTAGATGTAACAAGGCATATTCAACCCCGAAGGGGTCTCATACAGGCCCCTTATAACATAAATCAATAGAAATGATGCGGAGATTTTAAAACATCTTCCATACAATCGAAGTCTTTATAAAAGCAAGCGGAAGTCTTTAACACTTTGTCTCAAACCATCTAAAATAACTTGAATAAATCTTTGGGACATAGTCCATACATAAGTTCTAACATAAAAGAAAGACAAAAGAACATGGTGGCTATCTCCTAGAACTATAAGGACTCACCAAATCTTCAATCCTTGCTCCTACTAAGAACCTAGCCTCGAGGATGAAACTCAATATCACCGGACCCTACATTTGATAAGAATGTAGGCAAGAGTATGCGATAGTACAAAATGTACTAAATATGGTAGCTAACATAACCTCATAAGAGCATAACATAAGGGTTAGTCAATAAGAGACATATACCATAATCATAATAGATACATCATAAGACATAAACTATAGGAATAAGCGATAACAACATAATCATAAGCATAATCTCCAACATAGACATAATGTAAGCATTAGTCATCATAAGGCATAATCCATGAGCATAGTCAATACTTAGATCTTCATAACATAAGAGAACCACTTAATAAGTAACCTCAAAGCATACTTGTGTAATGCATGGATAAGACCCCATAATCTCACCCATGCTAAGTACCCTCTTTTGGTCATCATACATATTGATCATCTCTTCAATCTCATATTTAGCTCATTATTCATAGACAAGGGAATCTTCACCTTTAGTCAAACATATCATGGAAGACAACTATAACAACAATCCAATCTAAACATACATCATATAAGAGAGATACTTCCTAGGTAACCTCAAGTCATACTTGTGCAATGCATGGATAAGATCCCATAATTCCACCCATACTAAGTACAACTTTAGGCCATCATAATCATACTTCTTGGTTGGGGACTAGTCCCTTTCAAGCTATTTTCATCATTCATGGAAAGGTACCACTTTAGTACTCCAAGACAATTCATTACACATGAGTGGTTACAATTTACCAATTCAAAGCTACCAAGGAAAAACACTACCTTATGCTAGACCAAGCTACCATGGAAAGCATACGATCGTGCAAGCTCAAGCTACACAAGGAATGGTACGATTTCTCAATCCAAGCTACCAATGATATGGTGTGGCCTAACCAAAGCTACCATGAAAAGCACTCTATTGTGCTTAGTTCAAGCTAACCATTGGAAGGGTACTATTGCTCAATCCAAGGCTACCATGAGAACTCCTAACTCAAGCTACTAAGCATGGTCTTGTCTTACCAAGTCAAGCTATTCATGAAGAGATCTTATACCACAACTTCAAGCTATTCTAGTCTAACATATTTGATTCATTTTAGGTGAGCAAACCTTTCAACCTAGAATCATTCTATGTAAGGAAACCTTTCACATCATGTTCATTATGTGTTCATGAGAATAATCCTTCAAGCAACATAACATTTATATCAATTAAGATTATTCTATAGATATGGACATTTTTACTAGAAAAATGGACTGAACTAGTGTAGAAGGATCCCATTTGGAAGTCGGACTCAACTAGGGTAGAAGCTTCCATCCCATATTCAATATCATATTCATGCATAAGTGTGTATATGAGAACATCTTTTCAATAACACACAAGTACAACATTGTAATCATAGACACTTCACTCTCAAAGTGTTTATAAAACATTTACATTGATTCTATAAGAACATGCATAATATCATATACTTTTATTATAAGTCATGTGGGTAAAGTCCTTCCACGATAATGCCATATACAATTCAACATACATATTAGCTTCACTCTCAAAGCCCTATAAGTCAACCTTCATAACAATAAGCCTTACTCTCAAGCAATACCTCTCATGATCATTCTATACACCTAATTCTCAAGACATTCTAACCACATGCTTCATTCTTTAGTAATTCTAATCATATATCTTCATATAAGCATAAAATCAAGCATTACTAATCATGATTCATCATATAAGCCTTAATCTAATCAATTCATATCTATAAGCTTTACTCTTAAGCAATTCATGTCTAGGTGTTCTAATTTCAAGCAATCTATAATGTAATTTATCAATCTTAGAAGATCACATCTAAGCCCTCAATTTCCCCTTTCATGGTATAAAGCTCAACTATATCAAATTCACCTTAGAATCTTAGGTTAATCAAGAATACATGTAAAATCATACTAAAAACATGCAATTCCATCATAAACAATCATAATTAATCATAATTCACTCTATTGGATCATAATCAACATAAACCATAATATTGGAAGGAACCCTAACTTGAATTGGAGATTTCATCTTCATAATTGGGGGCATTCTAGGAGACTCCATGGATGGAAGAATCCATGGATGAATAAAATACCATACCTTTATTACAAAGACCTCAAATCTTGGAGCAATGGAGACTTGACTTGACCTAACTTGATCTTCCTCTTCTTCTTCTTCTTCTTCTTCTTCTTCTAGAGAGAGAATATTTGAGAGGGAATTGGGTTCTTTTTGGTGAGTTGAAATAATGACTAGGATCAATGAATTGAGGGGTCTTAAAGTCTTTATATAGGTGGTCTAAACTAGGGTAAAACGACATCCTCTTCTTCTTCTTCTTCTTCTTCTTCTTCTTCTTCTTCTTCTTTTTCTTGTTCTAGAGAGAATATTTGAGAGGAAATTGGATTCTTTTTGGTGAGTTGAAATAATGACTAGGATCAATGAATTGAGGGGTATAAAGTTTTTATATAGGTGGTCTAAACTAGGGTAAAACGACACCACTTAATCCCTAATTAATTGTAGAAAGTTCCATTAAGTCCCCACTTAACCATTTAAAATAAGTCATTGCCTTACCCACGAGATCCCGACCACAGGGCGTGGGTCTAACCACGGTCCGTCCTGATTGGGCGCGGTTTGGGGTCTGTGGCACCGTCTTGGGGGCTCTTGACCTACGAAGCCAACCACGTGGCGTGGACCCATTGACAAGGCGTAGGTCCTACCCATGGTTACTGCCTCAGGCAGATTTCACGGAGGGCTCACCCACAATGCCCACTTAAGGGGCGTGGGTTGCCTCGGGGCGGCACCTAAACTCCCAAGTCATGTTAACTTCCCACTTAAGGCTACAGGGTGTTATAATATCTCCCTCTTGGGACCATTAGTGCTCGAATGATGTTCTAGGCACTTCTTAAGGTCACAACTTTAGACTAGCAACCCATTATGCATGCAACTCATCTAAATGCACATAACTAAAGGAGGAACTTCATAACCAAGCTAAACACACTCAATGCAACACAAGGGAGGTAGGAACTACATCTAACAACCCAAAATGCATGAAATTATCATGACTAGTCATGTTCAAAGAGGAACTATCATCCCCAAGCTATAAGCATACTTAACACAATCTCACAGACCCTATATGCAATCTATACTCATAACATACATTCAAGGAGGAACTCTCAACTCCTAGCTAAAACATGTTCATCAATTCATCTCATGAAGTTTATATGCAACTCATACTAATGCATTACAACGTGAGAAAAATCAATAATGCAAACTCATTTTGTTTCTAAGCACAAGTTTTCATGAACATGCATAACATAAGGAAATCATGGAAACACATGTACATACATGACACCAAACATAATACAAACCAAGAGGAACTTATCATCTCAAGAGTTCATACGGACCTACAAAACGGGGACTAAACTTCCCAACTCATTTCACCTTTCTAGGGTTAAAAATTCAAGTAAACCCAACTCATAAACACTAGGAACACTCAATGACTTTTCTTACCAAGCATATCATCTCCCCCTTGGGAGCAAGCCTAAACAGACTTTCTAAGCACCATTTATTTCAATTCAACTAAGGTCGAATTAAGTTTTCCCTAAGCTTTCACATTTATCACCCAAGATAACCCTAAACCATGGTGATCTATACTACTACCCTTCATAGGAGTCTACTCAATTACCACGCCTAGGTATTACCTAAACACTCTATCAAGTCTTAGTAACATACTTAAAACTCAAAATGGCCAAATAGGGTTCTACTATTAATAACACATAATAATAATGTAGCCCATTCATACTAAATACAACATCAAAGTCTAGCATATCAAGTCACAAAAGAAAAGTAATACCAGAATCTAATAAAGCATAAAACAACCATTATGAGGAACTTGCTTACCCTCTCTTCTCATAGACTTTGCCTTTGGACATTCCCTTATTATGTGACCACTTTCACCACAACTAAAGCAGTCCTTTTTGCCAGCCAAACATCTACCCTAATGTCTCTTTCCACACCTAGCACAAGTAGGCCATATGGATTACTAATTCCTTGCGATTTAGGGTTAGACACCCTATCTTCATTATACTTAGGAGCCTTAGAGGAACCATGCCCAGAAAACCTTTGTCTATTCCTAGGATGACTATGTCCATTGGACCTTACATGGGAGGAGTTATCATCCTCCATTCTAGACCTTTTTTCTCCATAGATCTCCCTTTTTGTTTCTCCTCTTCAATGTAATGGCAATAAGTCATAAGGTGAGCAATATACATGTCATTAATGACTATAAGCATAGCTGTACGACATTCTTTCACCACTAAATTGAATACACCTGACATAAACATGTTCATTATTGTCCTACGATCGAACACTAGAAATGGAGCATACTTAGACAATTGGGTGAACTTAAGGGCATACTCCTTCACACGCATACTTCCTCGACGAAGGTTAAGGAACTCATGCACCTTGGCTTCCCTCATCTCAAGGGGGAAGAATCTATCTAGAAACGCCAATTTAAACACTTCCCACTCTATGGGACCCACTCCTACCGGCCTAGTGTCTTTCCATTAATTGTACCACTGTTACGCCCCAAGCTTACACCCTAAACGTGGCCGGCACTCGAGAACCATTGCTGGCCCCAAGTGAACCCTTGGCCTGACTTACTTACCCAGTGGAACACTTTACTCAAGATAAATATACTTTAAAAGAATAACTAAACTGCTCAATAAATAACTTAGTATGTAATAAATAACATTCACTGTCAAAGTGACAACTCAAGTCTCAACTTAACTGAAAAGGAAAAGTGAAGACTCATGAACTAACATCAACTAACTCTTTCTATAAAGCCTCTAAACAACTGAGATGGACGTCGGGACAAGGCCTACGATATCCTAATGAACTAAAATACTAAAAGCAATAAAAAGGATCCCCCGGAAAGCTAAGAGGCTCACTAACTGACTCTGAGTGTTCACCTGGATCAACGAGGTGCTGGATGCTGATCCTGGTTACCTGTGTCTGCATCATAAGACTATGCAGGCCAACTGGCATTAGTACATTGAATGTATGAGTATGCGAGGGGAAATCTAAAACAAGACATAAGCTTAAAAGGAACTGAAGAAATATACATCGGCTCAACTTAACTCATTTCAATATAAAGTAATAAAATAAATGCACTATAAAGAAAATCTTTTAAAATATGGATAACAACTCTGTGTATTTAAAAATACAATAGTGACTCTAAATGTATGCAAAGATATAATATAAACTCTGAATGTTTATAAAAATACATTTTACTCAATGTATATAAGAATACAAAATACTGTTGTGAGAGTTTGTCTATCTGACAACCATCACTTAAGAGCTATGTGATGATACGGCGTCTTACCCACGCTGCCAGAATTGTCTTATACTTTGTCGTCATATAGAACGTCTTAACTAAGTGAATTCACTGGTCTATGCTAAAAAGCACGTAAGGAGTCATATAAAAGATATCATGATAGTTAGGAATGATTTTAGATAGCTAAACATGAGAAACATTCAAGAAATCACTGCCTGGAGCAAGTCCGCAACTTTTTTGTTCTTCGCTTTCTCGCCCTAATTCACCTAGATTAGATTCGTTTTCTCTGTATCTCTTTAGATTCAGGTACCCACAACATATACACACGAATCTAACTCAAATAAACTCTAATAATCAATCTTAAACTCTCAAGAACTCCTTAATCTCATCCCAAATTCAAGAACGAAAGCAATTCAAGAATACAACTCAAGAACATCAAATTCTCAATCTTTTTAGGATGAAATTACACTTAATAAAACATGTTTGGTGCGTGGGTGAACGAACCCAATGCTGTGTGAACTCACATACCTCATAGGGATTAACCCTTGGCAAAATCTACAAACAATTCTCCACGAAATCGACGAATCCTTGCTTCTTCTCCTCTTTTCTCCTCTACTCTCAAAACCCTAAATCTTTTGTGAAAGCGTAAACTGATCTAATTCTTTTTAGACCCCTAAGTAATTACCAAAAACGTATTAAATCAATTGGATATGGAAAAGACCAAAATACCCTTCTAAAATCCGGTTTTGACTTTTCTTATCTAGACAACCCAACTTCAAATGGGCATATCTCTCTCATAAGAACTCAGAATCGAGCAAACTCAGCGGAGTTGGAAAGATAATCCTAAGATATTTCCTGTAGTATCTACAAGAACACTTAAATCATCCTAAGATAGGAGTTATGGACATTTGAAGTTGACCCAAAACTCATTCTTAACTTAACTCTTGACAAATTTCTAGATTTTTATTATTTCCAAAAATCACTCTGTCTAATTCTAGATCTTTCTATTTCTTTCAATTAGCGAGATGTTACAATATCTCCCCCTTAGGAACATTCGTCCTCGAATGAGATTACTCTTAGTAGGCTAAGGGTGTAATATCTAAGATCCAGCTCAAACACCCAACAAGCAAAATGTAAATACAACATGTCAAATAGAATCATGTTGCCTGCGAGACCTTTGTAAACCTGTGATGAGATCTATATTGATTATCTCTCACTTCCATTTCGGAAGTTCTATATCATGAGCCATACCGCTGGGCATTTGGTGCTCTACTTTAACTTGTTGGCAATTTGGGCACTTAGCAACAAACTCTGCAATGCCCTTCTTCATATTACTCCACCAAATATACTTTTCTCAAGTCACGATACATCTCTGTGGAACCCAGATGGATAGAATATCTAAGGCTATGAGCTTCCACCACGATCCTCTTTTGGAGTTCATCCACCCTTGGTACACACAATCTGCCTGGATACCTCAATACATCATCTCCCCCTTGTTCAAAAGCCAATACTTTTTTTTGCTTATAACATTTGCCTTCAATCCAAGCAAAATAGGTTCTTGGGCTTGCTTCTGTTTTACTTCTGACACTAATGATGATTCAGCCCCATTCATCACCACTACTCCTCCTTTTGTGGAATTCATTAGTCGAACTCCTAGCCGTGCAAGTCTATGCACCTGTTTTGCTAACTCTTTCTTATCTTCCTCAAAATGGGCGGTACTACCCATAGATAATCTACTCAAGGCATCAACAACAACATTAGCCTTACCTGAGTGATAAAGAATACTCATGTCATAATCTTTGATTAACTCTAAACACTTTCTCTGTCTGAGATTAAGCTCTTTCTGACTAAACACATACTGAAGACTCTTGTGATCGGTGAACACATCCACATGAACACCATAAAGATAATGACGCCATATATTCAAAGAAAATACTATGACAGCCAACTCTAGATCATGGATTGGGTACTTCCTCTCGTGAACCTTAAGATGTCTGGAGGCATAAGCTATAACTTTGCCATTATGCATTAACACACAACCCAAACCAACTCTAGACGCATCACCATATACAACAAAGCCTTGCGTACTTTCTGGTAAGGTCAATACTGGGGCAGTAGTCAACCTCTTTTCCAATTCCTGAAAGCTTTTCTCACAAGCTTCAGACTATTAAAACTTCACTGTTTTCTGAGTCAACTTGGTCAAAGGAGATGAAATAGATGAAAATCCCTCAAAAAACCTTCTATAATATCCAGCCAACCCTAAGAAACTCCTAATATCAGTTAGAGATGTGGGTCTAGGCCAATTCTGCATTGCCTCTATTTTCTGGGTATCAACTCTAATTCCATCACCGGAAACTATGTGGCCCAAGAATGCCACAGATTCAAGCCAAAACTCATATTTAGAGAACTTAGCATATAACTCCTTATTTTTTAAAGTCTGGAAAATTATTCTGAGATGGATAACATGATCTTCCTCATTCCCTGAATAGATTAGTATGTCATCAATGAACACAATAACAAACATATATAAATAAGGCTTGAATATTTTATTCATAAGGTCCATGAACGCTGCATGTGCATTAGTTAAATCGAACGACATGACCAAAAACTCATAATGACCATAACGGGTCGTGAATGTTGTCTTTAGAAGATCACATTCCCTTACTTTCAACTGATGGTAACCTGATCTAAGGTCTATCTTTGAGAAACACAAAGCACCCTGAAGCTGATTGAAAAGATCATAAATTCTCGAAAGAGGATACTTATTCTTGATGGTAACCTTATTCAATTGACGGTAATCTATACACATCCTAACGGAACCATCTTTCTTTCTCACAAATGGGAACGGAGAGCCCTAAGGTGAGACATTTGGTTGAATGAAATCTTTCTCTAGAAGATCTTTCGACTGCTTTTTTAACTCTGCAACTCTGTTGGTTCCATCCTATATGTCGGAATAGAAATAGGACGAGTATCTAGAAGAATATCTATACCGAAGTTTATTTCTCTCTCAGGAAGGACTCCAAGAAGATCATCTGGAAATACTTCTGGAAACTCTTTTACTACTAGAACTGACTGACTAAGAGGTATCTCAACACTAGAGTCATTAACTCGGACTAAGTGATATACACAACCCTTAGAAACTAACTTTCTCGCCCTAAGGTACGAAAAAAATGACCCTTAGGCATTGTTGAATTGCTCTTCAACTCAATAATTGGTTGACTGGAAACTGGAACTTGATTACTCGAGTTCTATAATCTATTGATGCAAAACAGGCAAGAAGCCAGTCCATACCTAGAATGACATCAAAATCTACCATATATAATTCAACTAAGTCAGCTATGGTACTCTTGTGATTGACGGAAATTGTACAATCACGATAAACTCTCTCTACTAGAATATACTCACCAACAGGTGTAGAAACACTGAAGGGCTCAAGAAGTTGCTCAGGAAGAATATCAAAATTGAAGACTTGGATCATACGAGTGACAACATCTGGCGAATACTCTTGCTCATGGCGACTAGTGATAGCATAAAGATGATTTCCTCCTTCATCTACCCCTGAAGTAGCTCATCTAGATGCAACTATATCTGGTGGAGTAACTGAAGAAGACTGGACTCTATTGCCCCCATTATCGTTACTCTGCCTGTTCTTAGGACACTCTCTCATAAAATAACCATTCTGGCCACACTTGAAGCAACCAGTGGAGCCATCACAAAACACCCCTGAGTGGCTCGTACCATACTTAGCATATGTAGGAGTTTTAGTAACCCCTTGTTCCTTACTACCTTGCGAATATGCAGGTCTAGCTTTGAAGTTCTGAGAATTTTAACTATTGTACTCACATTTTTTCCTTGGTGCATGTGCACTAGTAGATGATGGAGCGGGTCATTTCAGCTTATGTTGGAAAGAAGACCGATTCGCATTACTCTTTTGTTGCCCAGATTCATTCCCTGATGTCTTAGCCCTCTTATTCTTAAACTCTTCTCTATCCTTCAGCTGGTCCTCCTCAACTTGTTGCACATGGATCATCAGCCTTGCTATGCCCATGTAACTTATTAGCATGGTTGCCTTACTTTCCTTACTTGATAGACGAGTCAACCCAACAACAAATAAACTCATCCTGCTTCTCATGTCAATAACTATCTCTTTGCTTCTCTTAGCTCACAAGGAAAGAAATGCCTCATGAAGGCACTCTCCACCATAGGCCACCTCACGATCGGTTACACGTAAGCACGCGTTAGAAAGAGACCTTTATAAAGATACACTCTATCGCATGAAATGAGTATGAAAGAAGTGAAGGAATTCCTAAATGTTACAGCCTTATAATTATATATGTGGCACACTTCACACTAATAACTAGGACTCTACAGACACGACTTCATAGACGCCGTAGAACTCTTGAACTCTGTGCTATTATACCAAGTTTGTCACGCCCCGAGCCTATTCCCTGGACGTGGCCGGCACTCGAGAACCATTGCTGGCCCCAAAAGAACCCTTGATCTGGCTTACTTACTCAACGAAAGACTTTACTAAAGATAAATATACTTTAAAAGAATAACTGAACTACTCAATAAATAGCTGAGAATGTAATGAATAACATTCACTGCCAAAGTGGCAACTCAAGTCTCAACTTAACTGAAAGGGAAAGTAAAGACTCATGAACTAACATCAACTAGCTTTATCTATAAAGCCTCTAAAAAACTGAGATGGACGTCGGGACAAGACCCATGATAGCCTAATGAACTAAAATACTAAAAGCAATAAAAAGGATCCTCCGAAAAGTTAGGAGGCTCACCAACTGACTCTGAGTGCTCAACTGGATCAACGAGGCGCTGGATGCTAATCCTGGTTACCTGTGTCTGCATCATAAGATGATGTAGGCCAACTGGTATCAGTACATTGAATATACAGTATGCGAGGGGAAATCTAAAACAAGACATACGCTTAAAAGGAACTAAAAGAACATACCTGAGCTCAACTCAACTCAACTTAACGCATTTCAATATAAAGCAATAAAATAAATGCACTATAAAGAAAAGCTTTTAAAACATGGATAACAACACTGTGTATTTAAAAATATAATAGTAATTCTGAATGTATGCAAAGATACAATATAAACTCTAAATGTATATAAAATACAATTTACTCAATGTATATAAGAATACAAATTACTGTTATGGGAGTTTCTCTAACCGACAACCATCACTTAAGAGCTATGTGATGATACAACGTCTTGTCCACGCTGCCAGAACTGTCCTATACCTTGCCATCATATAGAACGCCTTAACTAAGTGGATCCACTAGTCTATGCTAAAAAGCACTTAAAGAGTCATCTAAAAAGTATGATCCTTTCTACCCATGATGGCTACATGGTTTATGAGGGCTATAAGTTATCTAAACTCTCCCCTATATTAGTGCTCAATACTACTCTCAAAATATACTAGCTCATATGTTTAAAAACATAACTACTTTCTTTGGTTTGAGATAATTACTCAAAACTTAGCTTAAAAACTCTCTTGGAATCAATGTTCTCTTTCTTGTTCAAATGTGAAAACATTTACTCATTAACTGAAAACTAGCTCAAAGGCTCTTTTAGAAATCAAGGTATCCATTCTTCTTTAAATGTGAAAAAATTTACTCTTTAATTGAAAACTAGCTCAAATGCTCTTTTGGAAATCAAGGTTTCCTTTCTTCTTTAAATGTGAAAACATTTTACTCTTTGGGAATACATAGTCCCAATATGCTCTTTTAAAGAAATGAACTTCAAACTTTACTCTTTACTCATCTCAAAACTCAAGTCTTAAAACAAAGTTAAAACATTTGTAAAAGACTTTTGGAAGACTCTATGAACTTCTCTTGACTTGACTCTTAACTTCTCTTGACTTGACTCTTAACTTTCCTTGAATTGAATTATGGATTCAAGGATTGTAATTTGTGATAGGAAAGATATCATGATGTTTACGAGTGTTTTTAGATAGCTAAAATGAGAAATGATCAAGAAATCACGCCTGGAAGCAAGTCCGCGATGCGGAGATGCATTTAATTATCTGGTCGCAAAATAAATTTTGAGGTAGAACGGTGATTTCACGTATCAGGACACTTCATCCAATACTAAGTGCCAACTATCGTAAGTAGTAATATAACCCAACCAAGGGTTGGGATCGTTCCCACAGGGAGTGGTTTTGAAAATCAATAAACGAGCATGAATATAGAGATAATCATAGCTAAAAATATTTACGGAGAAAAATATCAAAGGGGGTTTTGCATACTATTATCAACTAAAATAGCAAATATCACAAAAATACAAATATGGAGACGGGATTCTTGGGATGTGATTGGATTATGGGCTAAGGTACACAACCAGGTAATTGTAATTAATTGTAAACATCTGTAAATTGGTGAATAGGCTAGATTTTAGTGGGGTAAACTTTCTCTTGAACAATTTACCCCGAATCAAATTGGTTTCTCTCGAACACCAATAAGCAGCAATGAAGCACAACCTCCGCTTTAGTCCATTCACTCTCTCGAGCTGAATGTGTGAAAAAGGGTTTAGGATTCACTCTCTCAAGATGAACCAATGACAACCCAATACTCACATACCATCGATTCAGTAATCTTAGTTTTAAAACCTCTCTCTCTCGAGCAAGCCAAAAATACGAAGTTAAGATTGTATTTACAACTACAACCCAGAAATTTCAACCATAATTACTGAACGAAATCACCTTTAAATAGCAAATAAACTATCAATTAACAATACTGAACAATTAAATCAACCCATAATCATACCCCAAGAATTAGGGTTTTAGCTAGACATAGTAAAAAGGTAGAAATCGATGTCAAGTTGTGTTTCCATCAACTGGGTATGATTAATATTATTTTTACAAAGGTCTCTTCAACATCTACTTCTAATTTCTCAGAAATGGAAATCTTCAAATCTTCAAAACTTCAAAGCTAAGGAAAAATTGTCTCTCCAAAACTAAGCTCTAAGTTCTAAAACTGAATAATAATAATTGTCTCAGCTCTAAATGAGATATCCTTTCATACTAAAAATTCAAACGAGTGTTTATAGTTGCCAAAAAGTGTGTTGTGAAGGACCATTTGGCGCAATAAGTCAGGATCACCGATCCACTCGGTGATCTGCCCTTTAGTCATTCCTATCACCTTTTTGCTTTGGCCTTAAGCACTTCAAGCTCTGTAACTTTGGGCGATATGGCACTGCCTCGCGGAACCGTTCGGTGACTCGACGACTGCTTTTTTCTATCGCCTACTTGATTTTCTCCTTCATGGCTTGGCACATTGGAACATTAGGTGATATCATGGCCTTTCGGTGACTCACCTAATGGTTTAGGCTATCCTCATACCTTCTTATATTCATTCTTTCAGCTACCTTGTTCCTTTTTGCTCATTAGTGTCTATGCTTTGTTCTTCAATCCAAATACCTTAAATTCAAGGATTTACATCAGTTATTAGCACAAAATATGCATTTAAGGACACTAAATCTATTAAAATAAAGCCCTAAATGAGTCCAAATTGTGGAATCATCAAACAATTCGTGACCACTCCATGATGCGAAGAAGATTTTGCCAATCCTAGGAGCAGGTCCGCGAAATCGCGGACCTGGTACCCAGATTTACCTGACTTTTTTCTTCATCATTTTCTATCCCCAATTTGCCTAGATTCAATTTTTTTTCTTTATAACTCTTTAGATTCAGGTACCACAACATATACACAAGAATCTAACTTAAAGCAACTCTAATAATCAATCTTAAACTCTCAAGAACTCCTTAATCTCATCCCAAATTCAAGAACGAAAGCAATTCAAGAATACAACTGAAGAACATCAAATTCTTAATCTTTTTAGGACGAAATACACTGAATAAAACATGTTTGGTGCGTGGGTGAACGAACCAAACTCTGTGTGAACTCACATACTTCATAGGGATTAACCCTTGGCAAAATCTACAAACAATTCTCCACGATATCGACGAATCCTTGCTTCTTCTCCTCTTTTCTCCTCTACTCTCAAAACCCTAAATCTTTTGTGAAAGCGTAAACTGATCTAATTTTGTTTAGACCCCTCAGTAATTACCAAAATCGTATTAAATCAATTGGATATGGAAAAGACCAAAATATCCTTCTAAAATCCGATTTTGACTTTCCTTATCTAGACAACCCAACTTCAAATGGGCATATCTTCCTCATACGAACTCAGAATCGCACAAATTTAGCTGAGTTGGAAAGATAATCCCAAGATCTATCCTATAGTATCTTGAAGCACACTTAAATCATCCTGATCTATGAGTTATGGTCGTTTGAAATTGAACCAAAACTCATTCTTAACTTAACTCTTATTAAATTTCCAGATTTTTATTATTTCCAAAAATCACTCTTTCTAATTCTTGATCTTTCTAGTTCTTTCAAATAGCGAGATGTTACAACCACACTTGAGAAATATCTTTCAATTGGTAAGCGGCTAATTTCGCTTTCTCTACTGAAGTCACTCCCATAATAGCAAGTACCCTATAGACCTCATCTATGAACTCTTGAGGATCTTCCTCAACTTTGAAGCCATAAAACTTCGGAGGGTTCATCTTGATAAAATCCCTCATTCTTGAAGAGGCCGTACCCACATTTGGGTTCACGGGGGCTACCACTTGTCTATTGTCTTGCGTCGCATGGCTTGAGCCAACAGTTGAAAAGCCGGCTTAATCTCCACATTTGTTATATTCTCCTCCAAAGGTTAAATCAGAGCTTGGGGAGAAACCTCTTGGTCCAGCTTGTCTTTCTCATTCCTTCTAGCATTATCCTTGTGGTAGTCATATCCTGAAAACCTTAGGGCACAGATTAGGAGAAAGACCAAATAGAGTTAAAATCTATGGCACGACTTAGAGAATGAAGAAGTGAGATTTTCTAATCATCTAATAGCTTCTTATTCATAAATGTGGCACACTTCACACTTATGAACAAGACTTTACTAGACATTGTTTTGAGACAATCCTAGAATCATTCTAAACCTTGTGCTCTTATTACCAAGTTTGTCGCAACCCAGGAGTACCCCCTAGATGTAACAAGGCATACTCAACCCTAATGGGGTCTCACACATGCCCCTTAGCAAATCATAACATAAAGCAATAGAAATGATGCAGAAATTTTAAAACATTTTCCATACAATCGAAGTCTTTATAAAAGCAAGCGAAAGTTTTTAACACTTTGTCTCAAACCATCTAAAACAACTTGAATAAATATTTGGGACGCAGCCCATACAAACGTTCTGACATAAAAGAAAGACAAAACAGCATGGTGGCTATCTCCTTGAACTATGAGGACTCACCAAAGCTTCAATCCTTGGTCCTACTAAGAACCTAGCCACGACGAAGAAACTCAATATCGCCGGACCCTACATTTGATAAGAATATAGGCAAGAGTATGCGTTGGTACAAAATGTACTAAATATGGTATGTAACATAACATCATGAGAGCATAAGATAAGGGTTAGTCAACAAAAGACATATACCATAATCATAAGAGATACATCATCAGACATAAACTATAGGCATAAGAGATATCAACATAATCACAAGAATAATCTCCAACATAGACATAATGTAAGAATTAGTCATCATAAGGCATAATCCATAGGCATAGTCAATAATTAGATCTTCATAACATAAGAGAACCACTTAATAAGCAACCTCAAAGCATACTTGTGCAATGCATGGATAAGACTCCATAATCTCACCCATGCTAAGTACCCCCTCTTGGTCATCATAAATATTGATCATCTCTTCGACCTCATATTTAGCTCAGCATTTATAGATAAGGGAATCTTCACCATTAGTCAAACATATCATGGAAGGCAACTATAGCAACAATCCAATCTAAGCATACATTATATAAGAGAGGCACTTCCTAGGTAACCTCAAGTCATAGTTGTGCAATGCATAGATAAGACCCGATAATCCCACCCATACTAAGTACCACCTTAGGCGATCGTAATCATACTTCTTGGTTGGGGACTAGTCCCTTTCAAGCTATTTTCATCGTTCATGGAAAGGTACCACGTTAGTACTCCAAGACCATTCATTACACATGAATGATTACAATTTACCATGGAAAAGCACTATCTAATATTAGACCAAGCTACCATGGAAAGAGTACTATAATACAAGTCCAAGCTATACAAGAAATGGTACAATTTCTCAATCCAAGCTACCAATGAAATGGTGTCAAGCCCCGAGCCTACACCCTAGGTGGGACTGGCACTCGGAGACCATTGCTAGCCCTAAGCGAACCCTTGGCCTGGCATACTTAATTCAGTGGAAGACTTAACTCAAATAAACAGTCTAAAATAACTAAGTCATTAAACAACATCTGAAGGATAAAGAAATACATATGCACTGATAACTATCTGACTGTCTATGAAGCCTCTAAAATACTGAGATGGATGTTGGGACAAACACCATAACATCCTAATAACTGAAAGACTGAAAGCCGAATAAAAGAGTCCTCTGGAATGCAAGGAGTCTCACCACTGACTCTGAGCTGCTCAACTGGATCAATGATTCACTGAAATGCCGATCCTAATTACCTGCGTCAGCATCATAAGACGATGCAGGACAACTGACATCAGTATTGAATGTATGAGTATGTGAGTTGGAAAGCTAAAACAACATAAGCTGGAAAGATAATCTGAAAGAAACACTTACCTTGGCTTTGGTCAACTCATGAATACTTAACTAAACTTATTTCAATATAAACCAGTTTAAACAAGTGCAATATAAAGAAAAGCTTTTCAAAAACATGATGTCCACTCTGTGTATGTACAAGGATACAACATAACTCTGATTGTATGTAAAATACAATAAACTGATGTATATAAAAATAGAATAAATTTTGTGGGAGTTTCTCTAACCGACAACCATCATATAAGAGCTATAGTGATGATACATCAATCTACCTCACGCTGCCAGCGCATCCTATACTCGGCCAAATGTATAGAACCTGAACTGCCTAATGGACCTACTAGTCTATTTCGAAAAGGATTCATCTAAAAAGTGTGACCCTTTTCTACCCACGATGGCTACATGGTTCTATTGTGACGTGAGTTATCTAAACTCATGCTCGTCCCTAATTTGGTGCTCAATACTACTCCCAAAATATACTGGCTCTTATGTTTTAAAAACATTTTCTTCTGTGATTTGAGATTAGTGCTCAAAAACTTAGCTCAAAGGCTATCTTGGAAATCAAAGTTTCCCCTCTTGCTTCATTTAGAAAACGATTGCTTTTTCAGAAAACTAGCCCAAAGGCTCTTTGGAAATCTCAGTTTCCGTTCTTATTTAAATGTGATAACATTTTAAATTTCTCTGGGAATACTTAGTCCCCATATACTTTTGAAGTAATGAACTTCAAGGTTTTCTCTTTACTCTTTACTCAACTTGAACTTTAAGTCTTAAAACAAAGTTAAAACATTTCGTAAAGACTTCTGGAAAACTCTAAGAACTTATGTTGACTTGACTCTTACTTCTCTTGACTTTGATCTTAACTTTCCTTGAATTGGATTACGGATTCATTAGGCATTCAATAATCAACCAACAAGAATTCAACAATTGTTCTTCAAGAACTTCACTTTCTTAACATTCAAACAACTCCAAAATCGCTAAATTGAAACAAATTGGTGTGTGGTGAACTAACCCATCACTAAAAGATCTCACATACCTTAATAGGGATCACCCCCGACAAATTCCACTCCAAACGCTTGACGTTCTTGGCGAAATCTTGGCTTTTCTCCCTTTCTTTCTTCTTTTCTCTTTTCTCCAAGCCCTAAGCGTCAATTTAATTTTCTAATCTGACCAAAAATAAGTTTTTACCCCTAATAAATCCCTAAAAATGAATTAGGAAATAAATTAGAGAAAATACTACTTTGCCCTTCCCTAAATCCGGATTGGGATTTCCTCAATCCAACAACCCAATTTCCGAAAGACATATCTCACTCATATGATGTCGAAATTGTGCAAACTTGGTGGCGTTGGAAAGATCTCTCCAAGGGATTTCCAACCATATCAAGAGATACTCCTAAATCATCCTGAGCTAGGAGTTATGACCATTTGAAAATGACCAAAACTCACTTTCTTAACATAGACAAAAATATCAAGATTTCCTTATTCTTTCCAAAAATCAATATTTTCATATTTTAAACTCTTTATAGTCGTTTCTAGGTGCGAGATGTTACAATATCTCCCCCTTGGGAACCTTCGTCCTCAAATGAGCTTTATTTCACTAAGCTAAGGGTTGTAACATCTAGTTCAAACACCCAACAAGTAAATGCAACAATCAACATGCTCATTAATAATTCAAAGAGTACTAAGAAGAGAATTAGTACCTTGATCTGAATTTCCTTCGGATTCGAAGAGATGTGGATATCTTTTCTTCATATCTTCTTCAGCTTTCCAAGTAGCTTCCTCAACAAATTGGTTCCTCCAAAGGACTTTGACTGAAGCTACTTCTTTGGTCCTCAACTTGCGAACTTGGCGATCTAAAATCTGAACCGGAATTTCCTCACAAGATAAGCTATTATTTTCAGTTGGTAATATCAATGAAGGATCGCCAATGCAATTTTTCAACATAGAGATGTGAAACACCGGATGAACCGCTACTAGCTCTTGTGGTAGCTCCAACTCATAAGTTACATTGCCCATCCGTTTGGATATTCTATAAGGTCTGATATGCCGGGGACTAAGTTTCCCCTTTTTACCAAACCTCATAACACCCTTCATGGGTGAAACTTGTAGATATACCCAATCATCTACTTCAAACTATAACACCCTTCTCCTAACATCAGTGTAGGATTTCTGACGACTTTGTGCCATTTTTAACCTCTCTTGAACCTTCTCCATAGCTTGATGGACTAAATCTGGTCCTATCAACCCTGCTTCACCAACTTCAAACCATCTGATAGGAGATCTACATCTTCTCCCATAAAGAGCTTCATAAGGAGCCATTTGGATGCTAGAGTGGTAACTGTTGTTGTAAGCAAACTCAATTAGAGGTAGGTGATCATTCCAATTCCCTTTGAAATCAATCACACAAGCCCTCGAAATATATTTTAAAGTCTGAATGGTGCGCTCTGCTTGCCCATTTTTTTGAGGATGAAAAGCAGTACTCAAGTTCACCTTTGAACCCAAACCTTTCTAAAAAGATTTCCAGAATTGTGTAGTAAATTATGAACCTCTATCTGAAATAATGGACACTGGAACCCCATGAAGTCTTACCACTTCTTGAATATATAGCTTAGCATAATCTTCTGCTGAATGGGTAGTCCTTACAGGCAAAAAGTGGGCTGATTTTGTCATTCTGTCGACAATCACCCAAATAGAATCATGTTGTCTGCGAAACCTTGGCAAACCTGTGATGAAATCCACAATGATCATCTCCCACTTCCTTTTCGGAAGTTCTATATTTTGAGCCAAACCACCAGGCATTTGGTGCTCTACTTTCACATGTTGGCAATTTGGACACTTAGCAACAAATTTTGCAATGCCCTTCTTCATGCCATTCCACCAATACACTTCTCTCAAATCGCGATACATCTTTGTGGAACCAAGATGAATGAAATATCTGAAGCTATGAGCTTCCTCCATGATCCTCTCTTAGAGTCCATCCACCATAGGTACGCACAATCTACCTTGATATCTCAATACACCATCTCCCCCTTGTTCAAAAGCTAATACTCTTTGCTTATGAACATTTGCCTTTAAGTCTAGCAAAATGGGATATTGGTCTTGCTTTTCTTTCACTTCTGACACTAGTGATGATTCAGTCCTATTCGTCACTATTATTCCTCCTTCTGTGGAATCCATAAGTCGGACTCCTAAGCGTGCAAATCTATGCACATCGTTCGCTAACTCTCTCTTTTCTTCATCAATATGGGCAGTACTACCTATAGACAACCTGCTCAAGGCATCAGCAACAATATTAGCCTTACTTGGGTGAAAAAGAATACTCATGTCATAATCCTTGAGTAATTCTAACCACTTCCTTTGTCTGAGATTAAGCTCTTTCTGGGTGAACACATATTAAAGACTCTTGTGATCAGTCAATACATCAACATGCATACCACACAAATAATGGCGCCATATCTTCAAAGTGAAAACTACTGCAGTCAAATCTAGATCATGGATTGGATAATTTTTCTCATGAACTTTCAATTGTTTGGAGGCATAAGCTATAACTTTGCCATTCTGCATTAACACATAACCCAAAGCAACTCTAGATGCATCACAATACACCACAAGCCCTTGAGTACCCTTTGGTAAAGTTAACACTAGGGCAGTAGTCAACCTCTTTTCCAATTCTTGAAAGCTTTTCTCACAAGTTTCAGACCATTGAAACTTAACTATCTTCTGAGTCAATTTGGTCAAAGAGGATGAAATAGACGAGAACCCCTCTACAAACCTTCTATAATAGCCAGCTAAACCTAAGAAACTCCTAATATCAGTTGGAGATATGGATCTAGGCCAATTTTACACTGCTTCAATTTTCTTGAGTATCAACTTTAATCCCCTCTCCAGACACAATATGGCCTAAGAATGCCACAGATTCAAGCCAAAATTCACACTTAGAGAATTTAGCATACAACTCTTTATCTTTCAAAGTCTGAAGAACTATTCTGAGATAACTAGCATGATCTTCTTCATTCCTTGAATAGATTAGTATGTCATCAATGAAGACGATAACAAACATATCTAAATAAGGTTTGAAGATTTTATTCATAAGATCCATGAACATTGCTGGTGCATTGGTCAAACCAAAGAACATGACTAACAACTCATAATGACTATATTTGGTTCTGAAAGTTGTCTTTGGAATATCACATTCCATTACTCTTAATTGATAATAGTCTGATCTGAGGTCAATTTTCGAGAAACAGGAAGCACCCTGAAGCTCATCAAAAAGATCATCAATCCTTGGAAGAGGATACTTATTCTTGATGCTAACCTTATTCAACTAACAGTAATCTCTGCACATCCTAAGGAAACCATCTTTCTTTCTCACAAACAAGACCGGAGCTCCCCAAGGTGAGACACTTGGTCGAATGAAGCCCTTATCTAATAGATCCTTTAACTGCTCTTTCAACTCTTTCAACTCTACTGGTGCCATTCGGTATGGCGAAATAGATATAGGACGAGTATCTGGAAATCGAAGTATTTCTCTCTCTCAGGAGGGACTCCGGGAAGATCATCAGGAAAGACTTCTGGGAACTCTTTTACTACTGGAACTGACTAAATAGGAGGTACTTCAATACTTCAGTCATTAACTCGGACTAAGTGATAAACACACCCTTTAGAAACTAACTTTCTTGCCTTAAAATACAAAATGAAATGACCCTTAGGCACTGATGAACTACTTTTCCACTTTAAGACTAGATTATTTGGAAACTGAAACTTGACAACTCGAGTTCTACAATCAACTAAGGCATAACAGGCATGAAGCCAGTCCATACCAAGAATGACATCAAAGTATACTATGTCTAACTCAACTAGATCAGCCATGGTACTCTTGTAATTGACGAAATGGGACAATCATGATAGACTCTCTCTGCTAGAATAGACTAACCAACAGGTGTAGAACACTGAATGGTTCACTAAGTTGCTCAAGAATAACATCCAAGTTCATAGCAACATATGGAGTTACAAAAGATAAACTCGCTCCTGGATCTAGCAAGGCATAAATAGTAAAGTCACAGACTTGAATCATACCAGTGACAGCATCTAGTGAATCCTCTTGTTCTTGGCGACTATTGATAGCATATAAGCGGTTTGTTCCTCCGCCAATACCGGAAGTAGCCCCTCTAGGAGCAACTCTGTCTGGTGGAGCAACTGAAGAAGACTGGGCTCTATTACCCCCATTAACGCTTCCCTGCTTACTCTTTGGACACTCTCACATAAAATGCCCACTCTGACCACACTTGAAACAACCAGTGGAGCCCTCACGACAAATGCCTGATTGTTCCTACCACACTTGGTGCATGCAAGAGGCTTACTACTCCATTGTGACACGCTACCCTGAGAATAAGCAGGTTTAGCTCTGAAGTTTCGATTATTGTACTCACCTTTGTTCTTACGTGCAGGTGCACTAGCAGATGATGGTGTAGGGCCCTTCTATTTCTGTTGGAAGGATGACCGGTTGGTATTACTTTTCTGCTACCCGGACTCATTCCCTGTCTTAGCCCTCTTGTTCTAGAATTCCTCTTTATCCCTTAGCTTCTCTTTCTCTACTTGCTGCACATAGACCATCAACCTCAAAATGTCCATGTCCCTAATAAGCATTGCTACCCGGCCCTCTTTGCTCGATAGATGGGATAACCCAGCAATAAATAAACTCATCCTACTCCTTATGTCCGGAACCATTTTTGAAGCATAATGAGATAGTTGGGTGAATTTCAACCCATACTCATGAACGTTTAGAGAATCTTGATCAAGTGTGAGAAACTCACTTACCTTAGCCTCTTTCAGTTCTCGAGGAAAGAAACGCCCCAAGAAAGCCTCTTCAAAACATGCCTAACTCACAGGTGATGCATCCTCAGTTCTACCCCCTTTCCACTGATCAAACCAAGTCCTAGCAAAAAATTTCATCTGATATGCAGCAAGCTCAACTCTCGCAGTATCAGTAACATGCATCATATCGAACACCTGTTTCAGTTCCTTAACAAAGTTCTCTAGATCCTTTAGAGTGCTTGAACCAGTGAAACTTGGGGGATTCATCCTCAAGAACTCATAAATTCTTAACGTGTCAGCCTCTTCTTATTGAGCTCCTCTCTGTTGCCCAGCTTGGTTACTCTCAACTTGACTGACCATCCCAATAGCCTCTCTGAACTCAGCATTAGTAACTTCTCCTTGCGGTTGCACTTCAGGTGCATTGGGTAACTCTTATTCCTCAACATTCCTCCTAAATGGATGACCTTTGACTACTCTTCGTGGAGGCATGTTTATCTGAAACACGCACATGCATGAATTACAGGGAAACCTTTTAGAGATCAAACTCTAACGCACGAAATGAGTATGAAAGAAGTGATAATTTTTTCCTAAATGTTGCAGCCTCCTAATTATTTATGTGGCGCGCTTCAAACCGATAAATAGGACTCTACAGACATGTCTTCATAGACTCCCTAGGACTCTTGACCTCTGTACTCTGATACCAAATTTTTCACGCCCCGAGCCTACACCCTAGGCGGGACTGGCACTCAAAAACTATTGATGGCCCCAAGCGAACCCTTGGTCTGGCATACTTAACTCAGCGGAAGACTTAACTCAAATAAACAGTCTCTAATAACAAGTTAAAGAATAATAAACTGGCCAAAATGGCACTTAAGTCATTAAACAACATCTGAAGGATAAAGAAAGACATCTGCACTAATACCTATCGGACTGTCTATGAAGCCTATAAAATACAGAGATGGATGTTGGGACAAACCCCACAACATCCTAATAACTGAAAGACGTCCTCCGGAATGCAACGAGGCACCAAAATGCCAATCCTAGTTACATGTGTCTGCATCATATGATGATGCAGGCCAACTGACATCAGTACATTGAATGTATGAGTATGTGAGTTGGAAAGCTAAATCAACGTACGCTAGAAAGAGAATCTAAAAGAAACACTTACCTTGGCTCTAGTCAACTCATGAATACTTAACTAAACTCATTTCAATATAAAACAGTTTAAACAAGTGCAATATAAAGAAAATTTGTTTAAAAACATGATGTCAACTCTGTGTATGTACAAGGATACAACATTACTCTGAAATATATGTAAAATACAATAAACTGATGTATATAAAAATGCAATAACTTCTGTGAGAGTTTCTCTAACCGATAACAATCACATAAGAGCTATAGTGATAATACAACGATCTACCTCACACTGCCAATGCATCCTACACCCAGCCAAAGGTATAGAACATGAACTGCCTAATGTATCCAATAGTCTATTTAGAAAAGGATTCATCTAAAAAGTATGAACCTTTTCTACCCATGATGGCTACATGGTTATATGGTGACGTGAGTTATCTAAACTCATGCTCGTCCCCAATTCGCTGCTCAATACTACTCCCAAAATATACTAGCTCTTATGTTTTAAAAATATACTTCTTCTATGATTTGAGATTAGTGCTCAAAAACTTAGCTCAAAGGCTATCTTGGAAATCAAAGTTTCCCCTCTTGCTTCATTTAGAAAGCGATTACTTTTTTAGAAAACTAGCCCGAAGGCTCTTTGCAAATCTCAGTTTCCGTTCTTATTTAAATGTGATAACATTTTGAATCTCTTTGGGAAAACTTAGTCCCCGTATACTTTTGAAGAAATGAACTTCAAGCTTTACTCTTTACTCTTTACTAACCTTGAACTTTAAGTCTTAAAACAAAGTTAAAACATTTGGAAAAGACTTTTAGAAAACTCTAAGACCTTATGTTGACTTGACTCTTACTTCTCCTGACTTTGATCTTAACTTTCCTTGAATTGGATTACAGATTCAAGATTCATGATCTCATTTTTATGGATGATTTCATGATGTTTAGATGTAACTTAGAGTGTTCGAATCAACTAGGAAACATAAGTACATCACATGGGAACTAGTACGAAAAGGTGGGGGAGGAATGGGGAGAACTGGCATCCCTGGCGCTCTAAGAGGCGCGGGGTGCGCTAGCTAGCGCAATGCCTCACCCCTTTCCCCAGGTTTTTGATGATTTTTCTTCTCCGTTTTTCATCTCTAAACCCCCTAAAACTTCCATAGTTATTTCCCCAAACACTTAGGATCATTAGAACTCTCAATATCCAATAGATTTAACTCAAAAAAACAACCCAGAAACACGAATCAAACAACATTAGGCATTAAACAATCAACCAACAAGAATTCAACAACGGTTCTTCAAGAACTTCACTCAACATTCAAACAACTCCAAAATCGCTGAATTGAAACAACTTGGTGTGTGGGTGAACTAACCCATCACTAAAAGGTCTCACATACCTTAATAGGGATCACCCCCAATGAATTCCACTCCAAACGCTTGACATTCTTGGCGAAATCTTGGCTTTTCTCCCTTGTTTTCTTCTTTTCTCTTTTCTTCAAGCCCTAAGAGTCAATTTAATTTTCTAATCCGACCAAAAATAAGTTTTTACCCCAATAAATCCCTTAAAATGAAGTAGGAAATAAATTAGAGAAAAAACTACTTTGCCCTTCCCTAAATCCGAATTGGGACTTTCCTCAATCCAACAGCCCAACTTCCGAAAGGCATATCTCACTCATATAGTGTCAAAATCGCGCAAACTTGGTGGTGTTGTGAAGATATATCCAAGGGAATTCCAACCATATCAAGATATGCTCCTAAATCATCTTAAGCTAAGAGTTCTGGCCATTTGAAAATGGCCAAAACTTACTTTCTTAACTTAGACAAAAATTTCCAGATTTCCTTATTCGTGACAAAAATCAATATTTTCATATTTTAAAGTCTTTATAGTCGTTTCTAGGTGTGAGATGTTACATATGGTGTGACCTAACCAAGTCATTCTTCCATGCAAAGCACTCTATTGTGCTTAGTTTAAGCTAACTATTGGAAGGGTACTATTGCTCAATCCAAGGCTACCATGAGAACTCCTAACTCAAGCTACCAAGCATGGTTTTGTCTTACCAAGTCAGTTATTCATGAAGAGATCTTATATCACAACTTCAAGCTATTCTAGTCTAACATACTTGATTCATTTTAGGTGAGCAAATCTTTCAACCTAGAATCATTTTATGTGAGAAAACCTTCCACATCATGTTCAGTATATGTTCATGAGAATAATCCTTCAAGAAACACAACATTTATATCAACTAAGATAATTCTATAGATATGAATATTATTACTAGAAACCCGGACTCACCTAGTGTAGAAGGTCTACATCTCATGAGACACATAATTGGGAACGGAACCTAGACTCAACTAGTGTAGAAAGATCCCATTTGGAAGCTGGACTCAACTAGGGTAGAAGCTTTCATCCCATATTCAATATCATATTCATGCATAAGTGTGTATATGATAATATCCTTTCAACAACACACAAGTACAACATCATAATCATAGACACTTCACTCTCAAAGTGTTCATAAAGGATTTACATTGATTCTATAAGAACATGCATAATCTCACATACTCATAATATAATTCATGTGGGTAAAGTCCTTCCACAATAATGCCATATATAATCAAACATACATATTAGCTTCACTCTCAAAGCCCTAAAAGTCAACCTTCATAACTACAAGTTGTACTCTCAAGCAATACTTCTCATGATCATTCTATATGCCTAATTCTCAAGACATTCTAATCACATGCTTCATTATTTAGTAATTCTAATCATATATATTCATATAAGCATAAACTCAAGCATTACTAATCTTGATTCATCATATAAGCCTTAATCTAATCAATTCATGTCTATAAGCTTTACTCTTTAGCAATTCATGTCTAGGTGTTCTAATCTCAAGAAATTTATAATGTAATTCATCAATCTTAGAAGATCACATCTAAGCCCTCAATTTCCCCTTTCATGGCATAAAACTCAACTATATCAAATTCACCTTAGAATCTTAGGTTAATCAATAATACATGTATAATCATTCTAAAAACATGAATTTCCATCATAAACCACTATATTGGATCATAATCAACATAACCCACAATATTGGAAGGAACCCTAACTTGAATTGGGGATTTCATCTTCACAATTAGGGGAATTCTAAGGAACTCCATGGATGGAAGAATCCATGGATGAATAAGCTACCATAACTTGATTACAAAGCCCTCAAATCTTGGAACAATGGAGACTTGACTTGACCTAGCTTGATCCTCTTCTTATTCTTCTTCACTTTCTAGAGAGAGAATATTTGAGAGGGAATTGAGTTCTTTTTTATGAGATGAAATAATGACTAGGATCAATGAATTTAGGGGTATAAAGTCTTTATATAGGTGATCTAAATTAGGTTAAAACGACACCACTTAATCCCCAATTAATTCTGAAAAGTTCCATTAAGTCCTCAATTAACCGTTTAAAATAAGTCACTACCTCACCCATGAGACCCCGACCATAGGGCTTGGGTCCAACCTCAGCCCGTTCTGGTTGGGCGTGGTTTGGGATTTGTGGCACTGTCATGGGGGATCTTGACCTACGGAGCCAACCATGTAGCGTGGACCCATCCACGAGGCATAGGTCCTGCCCGTGGTTACTACCTTAGGCAGATTTCATGGAGGGCAAACGCACGCTGCCCACCTAAGGGGCATGGGTGGCTTCGTGGGTGGCACCTAAACTCCCAAATCATGTTAAATTCCCACTCAAGGCTACGAGGTGTTACATATTTGGCTGAAGTGATATGTTCCTTTGTACTACCCTTAGACACATTTCTCTTTCTTTTTCTATCATTCGTAGGTTTAATAGTATCAATAATAATATCTATAGGTTTGAATGAGGAACAAACTTACTTTTCCCTGCACGTGATTTCTTGGTGGACTTAGTAAGAAGTACTTCATCTAGAGTACATTGTACCGACCGAGTAACTCAAACCGAAATCGCCACTGATGGTTCAGAAGAGGGATCTTCTTAAGGCTTATCAATAGAAGTAGCGATGGGTTTACTGGAGGCTAGACGAAGTCGTGAATGA
The DNA here is from genome assembly GCA_029007595.1 of Solanum commersonii. NCBI lineage: Eukaryota > Viridiplantae > Streptophyta > Magnoliopsida > Solanales > Solanaceae > Solanum > Solanum commersonii. The sequence continues at coordinate 4,039,433 of JAJTWQ010000049.1, read as the reverse complement.
AGTCATTTAGGAATCAATTTTACCAATGGAGTATCGTCTTCATCAATATAGGAGGTATAAGCTTGTTTCTTTGATGATTTTTGTTCCCCCTCACAATAAGTAGTTGTATTATCACCGAAATCAAACCCCAATCTTTGGTTTCGTACTTCTTTTAAATTGCTTTCTCCATGAGAAGACATGCAAAATGTGATCTTCTGAAAGGGTCAATGAACATTACATCGGGTGAGACAAATGGGCTTTCTTAATTCTCGAAGGGTATGAGGACAAGGTTAAGGTTTTTAGACAGTGAGGACATGATTTGGGATTGGATTGTAGAAATTATGAAGGGAGAGTGAGAATGGAGAATGGAGGTTTTGTGAAGGATAAAGAAGAGTGAGACGTAACTTATAATGGCAAGTGGAAAGGTTTTTAGAGAAGAGAGAGAGAGAGATTGATTTGATGGATTTGATGAGTTTTTGATTGGATTTTTGGCAATTTAAATCATATTTTCTGACAGATTAATTTAATGAGGGAATGGGTAGAGTGCATAAGTCACATTATTTTGTTCCTCTTTAGTAAGTATTGTGTACATACCTTTATTTGTAGAGATGATGGCCTTCGAAGTCCTAATCCCTTGATTTTCTAATTACCTGAGAATAGTAGTTCCTTTAGTTACTGTTCATTATGAATTATTAAGACTTAACATAGCATGTAATTGAGGACAATAGTTTACTGAGTAAATAGAGATACTTAGGCGATTTTTATCATCCTTAATTCCAACTTGTTCCTTTCAAAGTGTTCCCTTGCTAATGCCTTGGTGAATATATCATCAGTTTGTTTTTCTGTGGTACAAAAAATCATAGATATCAATCCTTTGTCAACATTATTCCTTAGAAAGTGATGTCTTATATCCATGTGTTTGGTTCCTTTGTGCTGAACTGGATTTTTTGAGATGTTGATGGCACTTGTGTTGTCACAAAAAATTGGAACACAGTTCGTAGACCAAAGTCTTGTACTGTTGTTTGATTCATAGTAGTTGTGCACAACATGAAGCAGCGACTACATATTCAACTTCGGCAGTAGACGGGGCAATCAAATTTGTTTCTTTGAGCCCCAAGAGATTAAACAGGATCCCAAAAATGAGCCATACATGCAGGCTTTTCCTATATGCTAGATAACCAGCGTAGTCCACATCAACATACCGTACCCTACAAGTTTGAAATTACTTCCCCTTGGATACCAAATTCCTAAGTCTGTGGTACCTTTTAGATATCGTAGAATTCTTTTGACAACTTGTAGATGTGATTCCTTTGGATTGGCTTGAAATCGAGTGCATAGCCCTACGCTAAACACAATATTGGGCCTTCTAGCTATAAGGTACATAAGTGAACCTATCATTCCTCTATACAGTTTTTGTTCTACAGCTGGACTTGTTCCTTCTAGGTCTAACTTAGTGGCAGTGGCTATTGGGATAGTGATCTGTTTAGCATCTTCCACTTTAAATCTTTTGAGTAGTTCTTTAATGTACTTCTACTGATGGATCATTGTTCCCCGTAGGTGTTTTCTTGATCTGCAGCCCCAAGAAGTAGTTAGTTCTCCGATCATGCTCATTTCGATTTCATTGCTCATGAGAGTTGAGAATTCATCAATGAGTGTTTTCGTTGTGGCTCTAAAAATAATGTTATCAACATATACCTTTACAATAACCAAGTCTTTTCCTTTATTTTTAATGAATAGTGTATTGTCAATTTTTCCACTTGTGTATCCATGTTTTAAGAGAAATTTTGGCAATCTATTATACCATGCCATTGGAGCTTGTTTCAACCCATAAAGAGCTTTGTCAAGCTTATAGACATAGTCAGGATGATCATTGTTCTCAAATCCAAGAGATTGTTTTACAAATACTTCTTCTTTTAGTAGCCCATTGAGAAAAGCACTTTTTACATCCAGTTGGTGTAACGCAAATTCCATGTAGGTAGCAAAGGCTATGAGTAATATAATTGCTTCAAGCCTAGCTACTGGAGCAAAGGTTTCATCATAATCTATGCCTTCTTCTTGATTGTACCCTTGAGAAACTAACCTTGCTTTATTTCTTATTATGGTTCCATGTTTGTCTAATTTGTTCCTGAACACCCATTTAGTTCCAATGATAGTTCTGTTCTCAGGCTTTGGCACAAGATGCCAGACTCTACTTCTTTTGAATTGGTTCAGTTCTTCTTCTATCGCTATGATACAGTCTGCGTCTTGGAGGGCCTCGCTGATTCTTTTAGGTTCGACCATAGAGAAGAATGCACTGAAGGCACAATGATTTTTTAGTCCTGGTCTAGTGGTTATTCCAGAAGAGAGGTCAATGAGTATGTTGTCCACGGGATGTGATCCTTGGTATTTGTAGTCTTTTAGCACTAGATCATGTTGTTCTGCATTTGGACTATTTGTTTAGTTTTCTTTGGTCATCTTCTAGTGTTTCTTCTTATGTGAGTCTGCATTGTCTTCATTAATTGTATCCAAAGTTCTTATACCTATTCTTGTACAACTTCAGTGTATACCTTTGATGGTACTTTATTTTCCTGCAAGTTTTGGTTAGACATAGTATTGCTTTCATCAAATACAATGTACACACTCTCTTCCACACACATTCTTCTTATGTTGAGTACCCCATAGGCTTTACTACGTGTGGAGTATCCTAGAAAGATTCCTTCATCACATCTCGCATCAAATTTACCCAACAGATTTTTTCCATTGTTGTGGATGAAACACTTAACCCAAATACTCTTAGATGATAGATATTGGGTTTTATTCCTTTTAGTAATTCATAGGGAGGTTTATCTAACATTAGTCTGGACATACATTTATTGATGGTATAGCAGGCAGTATTTATAGCTTCAGCCAAAATTGATTGGTGATTTTATTTGCAATCATCATAGTTCTAGCCATTTCTTGTAATGTTCTGTTTTTTCTTTCAACAACACCATTTTGTTGAGGGGTTCTAAGAGCAGAGAAATTATGGTCAACTCTATGGAGATCACAATATTGAGCAAATTTTGAGTTTCCAAATTTGGTTACATGATCAGATCTGATTGACATTAATTGTTTGTCAAATTTCTTTTGAAGTTTTCTTATTAGTGAGTAGAATGCTTCAAATTCATCGTCTTTTGATGTCAGGAAGCGTGTCCAGGTAAACCTAGTATAGTCATCAACTAATACAAACATATACCTTTTCCCTCCCCTGCTTTTGACTCTCATGGGTCCACATAGATCCATGTGTATTAGTTCCAAGGACCTAGTTTAGCTTATCACCTGCTTTGAGTTAAAGGATGATTTTATTTGTTTCCGTAGAGTGCAGGCCTCACACATCTTTTCTTCTTTGAACTTAGTTTTAGGAAGTCCTATTACTAAGTCCTTAGAGATGAGTTTATTGAGTTGTACCTGGCTTGCATGACCTAGTCGTTTATGCCAAAGTAGAGGATTTTTATCCAACACACTTAAACATACTAGATTCTCATCAGATATTTTTGAAGTATCTACAGTGTAAACATGTTTGTACGTTTTTCCCGTTAGGATAACTTTCTTTGTTTTTAGATTGATTACTTCAACACCAGTAGATAGAAAAATTACCTTGTTTCCTTTGTCACACAGTTGGGATATACTTAGCATAATGTGTTTCAGTCCTTCCACATGGTACACCTTGTCAATTGATTGTTCATCAGATCTTCCTATCTTGCCAACGCCTTTGATTTGCCCTTTTTTTCCGCCACCAAAAGCTACCATTCCACCTTTTCCTTCTTTGAGTGAGAGAAACTTTATTTTATCTCCAGTCATGTGTCTTGAGCAAGCGCTATTCATATACCAGTGTTGCTTGCTTTCTCTCACTTCTACCTGAAAAATATTAAAGGTTAGTTTTAGGAACCCATATCAACTTGGGTCCTTTATTTTTATCAAAAGGGTGAATAAGATCTTTTTTTATCCAGTTGGGAAGACATGTTTTGTTTAGAAGGTGCATGTTTCTTAGGTGTGTATAAATTCTAGTTCTTTGGCAATTAAATTTGGAATAGCCAGTCATACCACAGAGACTACAAAATGAAGTAATGTTACTTTTGGTTTGTTCAAAACCTATTTCAACTCTTATATTTCGGGTGTTGTTTCCAAGATGTGTGACTATCATGGATGACCTTGTCCATGCAATCTTTCAAGATCATATTTAGTCCTGGATAATTCAAGATTCATCCTCCTAGAGTTTTCTCTTTCTAAGCTTCAGTCAGTCTTGAGTTTATTCACCTCATGTTCTTTACCAATAACCTTTAATTTTATATTTTTAGTTTTTAATGCTAGATTGAAGGATTCAAGTTGCTGATTTTTCTTTAACCACAACTTGGTTTTCTCTTGTAGTTCAGTGTTGAATTTTTTTAGATCTATATACTCAAACTTTAAACTAGTCATGGAGGCAAGCAACTGATTCTTGTTTCTGATTTGTTCTTGTATTGTGTCCATAAGTGTTAGCATTAAAGATGATTTTTTTTTCTTAGAGAAGGATTCTAATTTGTCTTTGAGATCATATATGTTTACCTTTTTTTCTTCAGAGTCTGAATCAGGTTCACAATCTGACTCTTCCATGGCCATTAAGGCAATGTCATCATCCTTTTCTTCATAGTCGTTTGAACTCATTCCCCAAGAAGCGTACATAGCTTGTTCCTTTTCTTTGGTCTTTCTCTTGTTTGCAAGTTCCCTTTTTTCCTTTTCAGTTCTTTCTTTTCTCCATTCTACTTCCCACATAGGTCAATCCTTAATTTGATGATCAATTTTACCACACTTGTAACATCCACCAGTTTGAGCTTTTTTCGTGTTTTTCTCCTTGTTTGGTGGTGCCTTTTTCCCAGAATTCATTCCCCCTTTGAAAAATTTCTTAAATTTTCTGGTGATTAGTGCTAGCTCATCATCATCTAAATATGATTCATCACTTTCAGTTGCTTTAAGACCAAGATTCTGCTCTTTGTTTCCTTCACTTCCTTTACAATGTGCATCTCATAAGTTTTGAGATTTCCTACCAGTTCATCTAGAGTCATGTTTGTTAGATCCTTGACTTCTCTAATAGCAGTGACTTTGATTTCCCATGATCTAGATAGAGTTCTTAGTACTTTATCTACCTGTTCCTCGGTAGTGTATATCTTTCCTAAGGAAATTAACTCATTCACTACTATGGTGAATCTGGTGATTAAATCTTGAAGTGATTCTCCATTCTTCATCTTAAATGCTTCATATTCAGAGCAAAGTCTGGTAATTCTGAATTTTCTTACTTGAGTTGTACCTTCATGAGCATTTAAGAGAGTGTCCCAAATTTGTTTTGCAAAAGTATAACTTGAGATGCGATTAAATTCATCAAGTCCAAGTCCACATACAAGAATGCACTTAGCTTTTGCATTTTTTCCTAACATCTTGTAGTCAGCGTTAAAGGTGGGCACCGGACTGGGTTGTACCGGTACCGGTCCGATACCGTTCCAATACCATTCTGGTTCATTCCAATCCGGTAGTATTTCGGACGGAATGGGACATCGTGAGCCGATACACGGGACGAAATGGTATCACGATTTGATACCGGTGTATCGGTACCGATTTATCCCAGTTCTATTTCGATCCGGTTCCAATTAATTATTTTTTATTAATTAATTTATAATATATATATATATATATAAACAAAAAGTCTTCCTAGGGGTAAACAAAAAGTCTTCCTAGGGGTCGGCCCCCGCAGCCCCGACCCCTTTTGCCCCCCTGCCCTTGTCGACCTGTCCCATCCCCAGTCCCCACTAGCCAATGGCAAGCTAAGTAGCTGACTGCCCCAGCCCCCCATTCTCCCAACGAAAATATTTTCAACGACTATAATTCTATATTTTCCAATTCCAACACATAATCACAAATTCTAAAAACTATATATACTCCCTCTCTTTATAGTTTTAATTACAATTTATGTATTTACAGTATTTAACAATTAAGAATCATCAATTTCTCTCAATTCTCAATATTTCTCAAAGTTTCATACTTTCAATATTCAAGTTTCAAATTTCAATCATATTATTTTGTAATTGTGAGGATTTCAACAATCATTTGGTGAATTTTGGAGTAGGAATCTTCTTCAAACTTCAAGTTTTGGCATCAATTTTTCAATTTTCGATTATAATCATTTGTTCTTTACACAAGTGTTTGGTAACTTCGTTCCACTGTCTAATCTTATATTTATTTTTTGTATTTATTATTTATAATTTGTTCCTGTTATATTTTATTTGTTCTTGTTAAATTTCGTATTTCATAATTTATAATTTTATACCATGGAGTCTTCTAAAAAAAGTGAAGGTAAAAAGGGTATTGTACACAGAGTAAAAAATATGCTTACAAAAAATAAGAAGGGTTCTAGTTCTTCTAAATCTAATTTTCCTCTTGTTAGAATAAATACTGATGAATTTACTCATGTGAATGAAACTAGTTTTTCTCGTCCTGATCCTATAGAAATTAATTCGGATACTCCTATAATTTTCGAAGAGGTTTATGAAAGACATTATGGTAATTATCAAGAAAATGAAGATGTAGAAATTGATGAAGAAGATTTAGATGATACACCAACTAGTCCCGACCTCAATAGTACTGAAGTTCCACCTCAAGAGGAAAAATCCTTCGGATGGAACTAGTCGTCCCCTTATTGTTCCAACTAGAGGTAAGACCAAGGTACAACGTGCTTTAAAATCACATGTGTGGAAATTTTGTTATTTGAATGAAGAAAAAACTTTTAGTATTTGTAATATTTGTAAACAACATTTTAAATATACATCTGGTGGGAGTGGAGGTTCAACGGGGGGATTAAAAAAGCATTTGATTAATAAGCATAGTAAAGAGCGGTTTGCATATATATCTTCTCTTGATGTTTGTGAAAATTCTAACATTGAAACATCGGCTAGAGGGTTAAATATGGTTCAAGGTGAATTAAATACTTCAAACCCAAGTGGTCCTCTTACACATCGAACCTATAATAAGAATCGTGATCGTGAAAATTTTGCTAAAATGGTTGTTGTTTGTGGTTTACCTTTTAGTTTTGGAGAACATCTAGATTTTATTGCATATATTCGTGATACATATAATCCTAGTTTTAAAGGTTTATCAAGAAGCATGGTAAAAAGAGATATTTTTGAATTTCAAGAAAAACATTGTCAATATTTGTGTGCCTATTTTGAAATAATGGATTGTAGAGTTGCTATTACCACTGATATGGGTGGTAGTCCTAATGGTTTTAATTATTTAACTGTTACTGCATATTGGACTGATTATAATTGGAATTTACAAAAAAGAATTATTGGTTATAAAATTTGTCAAAAGAAAAAAACTGGAATGTATATTGCTACTACTGTGTTGGAAATTTTAGATTTTTTCAGTCTTTGTGATAAAATCATTAGTATTACTTTAGATAATGCTTCTGCTAATTTAAATGCTATTAATATGCTAGAACCTAGACTTTGTCCTATTAGTAAATATGCTTTTTATGTTAGATGTGCTACGCATATATTAAATTTGATTGTTAGTGACGGTGTGAAATTATTTGAAAATAGTTGCGATAAAGTTGATAATGCTTGTTTTTATATTTTTCATATGCATAATAGTAGTAGAATTAATCAATTTAAAGAGCTTTGTAATGCATGTAAACTTCCGTTTAGAAAAGTTCCGAAGCATGTAAAAACTAGATGGAATTCCTTTTATGAAATGCTTGAAGTTGCTTATACATATAAAGAGCCTATTACTATGCAATTTAATAGTCATAATGCTTATCCTGAATTTAAACTTAATGATAGTGATTGGGATGAAGTAAATGAACTTAGAATATTTTTGAAATCATTTTATGATGCTACTAAAAAAATTTCTAGAATGTATTATCCTACTATTTCTGAAATTTTAATGCATATATGTGAAATTTCATATATCTTTTCTGAATATAAAACAAATGAATTATTTATTAGTGTTATTGAAGTTATGATTACAAAATTTAAGAAATATTTTTTTCCTATCCCTCAAATTTATTTAACTGCAATTCTTTTCAACCCCGAATATAAAGAATATGGTGCAAAAGCTTTAGTTGAATGCATTTATCAAAATTTAGCTATTAAACCAGAAGAAAAACCTGATTTGGTAACATGTCAAAATAGTATAAAATTACTTGTTAAAGAAATGTATGCTAAATATTGTTCCTTAAATAATGTTGAAAATCCTCAAATGTCTATGCCTCAAGTAGGTGCCCATGGTAGAGTGAAACATAAACTTGGTCTTGACTCTTCTAATAATTGTGAATTTGTTAAATATCTTGAACAGGTTCAGATAATATTACAAACGATGAAGGAATACCACAATTATTGAACTGGTGGAGGGCTCATGGAACTTAATTTCCAAAACTTAGTAGGATGGTGAAGGACGTGCTTGCAATTCAAGGATCATCAGTTGCTTCGCAGGCAACTTTCAGCGCGGCAAGATTTCAAATTGGAGACCACAAATATTTGTTAGCAGAAGACAGTTTGGAGTTATCGGTGTTGTTTAGAGACTGGATAAATGCTGAGCGGAGAAATCAAGGACTTCCAAAGTTGGATAGTCAATTTGAACTTTTCATAGATTCAGCCATTGGATGTGGTAGTGACAATGGCATGGAACTTCAAGATCGTCAACGAGCTTTACCAAGACCAGTAGTTGATTACGGTCAATCTATAGCTGAGTTAGAGAAATGATTTACGGGACTATACAACTATTTATATTACATTTGAGGCTTAGTTGAAACAGAACCCTTCCTAGAAGGTGGCTGCGTAAACTATGCACTCTACTAGTAGTTGTAAATTGTAATTTGTAATACAAATTTAAATAAATTGGAATATTGGATTTATATTTTTTAATGTGTGACTTTGTGTCATTGTTTTATCCTTATTGATAAGTAATAATTAACTTATAAACTTCAAAAGATTCAAATCTTGAAAACTTAAGCTCAAAAACATTTTTTTTTTTTAAAAACTTTATTAAACTTAACTTACATACTTCAAAAGATTCAAATATTTAAAACTAAGCTCAAAAACATTTTTTTAAAAAAAACTTTATTAAACTTAACTTGCAAACTTAATAAGTAAAAATTTAAAAAAAAATCTTTAAAATAAACTTAAGTAAAACTACATTATAAATTTCAAAACTATTAATTTAAACTTAAAAAATTAAAAAACATTAATATTTTTGTATTTCAAAAAATTAAAATAACTAAATGTTTTTTATCATTTTTTGAAATAGCTAGATGTGTCGTTCCGTCTATCCCATTCCGATCCATTCCGGTTTCATCCCGGTATATAGTGGGACAGGACGGAACCGTGTATCCGTACCGGTAATTTCGGTCCGGTTCATCCCGGTACCGGTCAACAAACCTGTCAACCCATCCCATTCCGGTCCGGTACCAGTTCATTCCGGTCCAGTGATTCCGTTCCGGTCCGGCGCCCAGTCTTAGTCAACGTCTCCCTATTGTTCCTTAGGTTTTGGAACATTGTTTCCTTCACTATCTTTGATGGTTGGAGTTAGAGGTCCATCAGTAATTTTAACCCATAGTTCATAATCTTCAGCTTGAATGAAGTCCTCCATTCTGGCTTTCCATCATGAGTAGTATTTGACCATTGAAGAGTGGTGGTATGTTGATGTTTTCACCTTGACCATGCCCAATAGGAGGTGCAGAATTCATTGTGATCTTATCTTGAGTTATTAGACTCTTGGTAAGATACCCTCGTTCTGATACTAATTGTTGGAATTATGGCCTCCTTAATTCAGTAAAGGAACACGTACTAACGTTTGATAATTGCGGTAAATAATTTTGTAAATAATAATCAGTTCACAACTTCGTATTATTTATCACAACTTCAAACTACACAACGATTCCACACCTATGTAATCTAAGGAATTATAAACTCTAATCCCTTTTTACCCAAGACAAAAACCTTAGGTTTAAGCCTTCTAAAAGTCTTCCAAGATTCTCCAACTTGGTAGACTCGTCCTACACTCAACACTCAATTGCAGTCAATTACTATTAACTACAATCTTACAATTTTTCTCACAAACTCGCAGCACTCCCAAGTAAAATACAAAACTCTCTCAAAAATTCTTTGATAGTGTTTTGATTATCTCTCTATGTAAGTGCGCAAAATTCTTAGAAGGAAATCACGCCCTATTTGTAGACTTGAATTTCTCAAAACCTTCTTCAACTCAACTTTATTTACACGGTTAAACTATGCTTCCTACTACGTTATGGAATCCTTCTTCAATGCGACTTCGTATGGACTCCTACTTGATTGCGACTTTGTACTCTTTAATATTTTCCTCACTCCAGTCATATTAGATGAAGTTGAATCACGTTGACACAACATGTTCTATGCAACTTTGTCAGTCTTCAAAACACTAAGTTATTTGCAACTAACAATTCTCATATTAATTGTAGATTGACACAAAATAAAGATGAAATGAGCGTCCATGAACAGAAGATAAACATTATCAAAATGATGAGATGTAACTCGTAAGGCTCCTCAGAGACTCATAAGAAGAGCCTCCTGGCATTAAACATGAATTTGCCTTCTCCTTTAGCTCTAACATTCTTTCTTTAATTTGTTTCCCTTCTTCCTCCTCCATCAACCTTCTAATTGCATTTTCAATGTTCATCCTCTTCAAGTCATTCTCTAATTGCACCCCTACCTTCCAAACATGGCTAACGTACCTTGCGTTCACCATTTGATCACCGAAACATGGCATACACATCATTGGTATCCCTTCACATATACTCTCCAATGTTGAATTTCATCCATTGTGCGTCCAAAATGCCCCAACAGCAGGATGTGCCAATACTTGTTGCTGAGGAGCCCATTTGGCAATGTGTCCTCTTCCATTCACTATCTCCAAGAACTCACTAGGTAACCATTCGATCCATTCTGAGCCACGAATCAATCCGGGCCTAACGACCCACAAAAATGGGTAATTGATGTTTGCCAAGCACCAAGCAATCTCAAGAAATTCATTAATTTCTATTGCTGCAGCACTTCCAAAGCTGACGTAAATTACAGATTTAGGTGGTTTTGTGTCTAGCCAAGAGATAGAAGTTTGGTCTTGTGACATCAAGCTGCTTGAAGAAGCCAGAAAATGCGAGTGAAAGGGGCCTATTGGGAAAATTGGGATAGGAAAATCTTCGCAGAGTTTAGACATGGAGAGTTGTTCAAGTTGTTCAAATGAATTGAGAACGAGGCCTGATGAAGCTTTAGTTTCTCGTATCATTCCTTGAATAACTTGATAAAGTGCATCCACATTACATGTCTTGAATAAAGGAAGGTCTTCAATTCTGAGGTGGAAGTTCCTCAACTGCTTCCTCTAGTCGAGATTCTATACATGTAACAAATTCATGACTCATGAGTAACAGATTCAATGTAGCATTTAAACTTTGAGTACGCACATTTAGATGCCTTAGCTTGTTTCTCCTGTGTTAGTTGAACACTTAAACATACCTATGTTTGTGTATTTAGTTGCTAGTTGAGATCAAGTTAAGATGTTTAGATATGCACTCTCAAAGTTGAAGTAATTACTTATTTACTTGGATTGTTTCCATAAAAAAGGAAGAAAGAAACTCTCTGCCAATATGTGACAAATTTTGAACTTCGAGAATCAAACATTTTAATTGTATGAGGACATGAAATCCTTGATTTTGTAAAAATTTACTATAAATCACAATAATTAATAATTAAAAATATTATAAAGACATAAAAAATTCACAATCTAAGAACTAGTACTTAATTTTTGAATCTCAAAACTCGAAAAATATATGGATGAGAGGGAGTATTATCTGAAGTGCCATATTAAATTCATGTTATTTTTTCTTGATCGTACTAAAACGGATCAATAGAAAAGGTAAGTGAGAGAGTCAGATAGATGAGGTTTTTTTCAGGCAACTTTTAGTGCATGTAGATGAGGTTCACGAGTCATAAAAAACAAAAAAAAAATGTGTGGGCGTCGATATTATCAATGCAAAATGGAAGATGTGACACAAGAACGAACAGTTTCAGGCAACACTTGTTCTGTGGTAAGTTGGACATACAGGTACTAAAAAGATATGCTTTATCTAAGAAATTGGTTATCAACTTGACATAATATTCATGAAAAATAACTATGGAAATACTCTGTTATCCATCGATATTTTACTTGACATAATATTCATGAATATTAATCAAATATGCAGATGCACTTTTTCGGTATATTCAAGAACGAACTGAAAATTAATGGAATTGCGTTTTATCACGTCAAATTTATCGATGGTGTCTCTCGATATTGAAGAACATATGATAGAATTTTAGTTCAGAACCACATAATTGAAAAGTCTTCTTTAATATTTTCTGAAACTCCACGTCAACTTAAACTAGATCATTCTTTTTTAAACCGATGAGGTAATAAATAATTCAACGAATGAAGATAAGAAAATACCTTGAATAGGAAAATAAGCTTTGTTTTGCAGAAGTGGGATGGCAGCATAAGCCAAGCATGAAGAAACTCCTCCAGTCCTTAAAACACGTCTAGGAAGGTTTAAACTGTCCGCAACGGCCTTGGTGAAGTGCAAGATACTATCTGATATTAAGTAAACAATATTTGGATCTTCCAACATTAACTGTATCAAAGCCTTTGTGAAGTGCGGAGCACATTTTTCATTGAACAAAGAAAGTAGAGAAAGGACATCAATATCTATTTTTGCTTTTTAGTCTTCAGATAAACCATCAGAAATTGTGTGAAAGGTGAAATGAGGATAAGTTGCTCGAATATTATTGAAAGAGGAGTTGAAGTTGTCCGCGAGAATTATGGTTATAGAAAAATCTTTTAAATGAAGGATGTTTGCTAGTTGAAGCATAGGGTTTATGTGGCCTTGCAATGGTAGTGGAAACAGCAACACCCGCCTCCCTTTTCTTCCTTGCTCCTCCATGGATAGATAGCTTTCTCCATAGTTGAAGATACGTGATTAAGCTTCTCTATCAAACTTTGGATTGTTGCACAAAAAATTTAGACATATATCGATATCCCATGTGTTCTATTTACAATAAGAACTAGACATACTTTTTGACGTATGCCAAACGTAGTGGGATGCTAGGGTGGCTCCATCCATCATAAAATAAGGCGGTTTGGTTCTCGTGGGATCAAATCAAATGAAAGAAAATTTCATGTGTCAATTTACTTGGTTAGGAATTAAATTTGGAGAGCAAGCTAAAATTTGTGGAAGACAAATTTTGTATTTCTTTTCTTTATGCTTGGAGTCAGTATGCAGAGATAGAATTTTCTTTGAAGGGGTTCAAAAAGATAAGTAAGCATGATAATAGCATTTACAAATAAGCGGGTCGATCGTAGCGGGCCAGATATAATTTCAGATCAAATCATACATAAACAACTAAATAAAATTCAACTTCACCTCAAGGCCAACAATAAAACTGAGAAAGTCTGTGTTTGACATATTGAGTATGAGAGAATGCATTTTTTAAAATTTTAATTTTAAAGTAAAGTTATGCCAATTTGTGCCAAATATATTTTCGTTTCTCCAAATATAAAGATTTCTATAATTAGAGAGAGTAAAATAAAGATGTCTAAGAATTGACCTATATTTTTTCTGACAGTTAACGAACATAACAGACTTTTTCTTTCCATTTAGGATTGTCATTGCATAAAATTTTCACCATTAACCTTTAATTCTCACAAATATCTTTCATAGAACGTGCTTATTATATTGGCTTGTGTCTGATCGATGAAAAGTTATAAATAATAGGCAAAGCTAACCTCATCATAGTGCAATAATTTGGTTGGTCCCGGCAAGTGTGGAAAAATAAAACACAAGTTGGCCCGCCTATTAAGGGGTAGTACTACACATCATTATTAGTACTGCTATCGAAATATCAATTCTTTCATTAGGTGTTCAGTTTACATTTTTTCTTTGGACCAAAAAACTGTACTTGTATTACACGTGTTAAGAAAATATACTACTCAAAATGAATAGTTTTGCACGGATTCAGTCATGAATTAGATTTTTCTTTTTAGCAATTGAAATAAAAAAATAATTCTTGTAATTAAATTTGTAAATATGCAGTGCTAGTAGCTACCCCAGACCCTACCTAGTGGGATTTCACTGGGTATGTTGTTGTTGTTGCAGTGCTAGTAGCTAGACAAAAGCTCAGAACGACAATTTAAAAATAGCCACACAAGCTCAGTGTGATAATAAAAAATGTCCAAGAATCAAACCCAACGGAACTCAATTAGAAAAATAAAAAAATCCAATAATCGAATACCTAACGTAGCAGTAGCACGTTTTTTGTTGCTTCCTGGTATTATAAGATGCAGAAGAAAACACACCACTACTCCACCAAATAAGTACTCCATTAAGATGGATCCATTACCTCATGTTATCATCTTCCCTTTCCCTGCACAAGGCCATGTCAACTCTATGCTTAAATTGGCCCACCTTCTTTCTCTTTCTAACTTCGACGTTACCTTTCTTGTCACTGTTGACACACATGACCGCCTCCTCAACCACACAGATGTGCTCTCCAGAGTTGGTAGTGGATTCCATTTGCAAGCTCTTCCTCATGGAATTTCCATGGATGGAGTGAATACTCGTGATGGAATATCAATGCTCTATTATTCTCTAAACACAATTACTAAACCATTTTTTAGAGAATCCATACCGAATTCTTCGGTGACGTGTCTCATCGTCGACGGAATCTTAAGCATGGCCGCTGATGTAGCCTAAGAAATCAACTTGCCTATTATCTATTTCCGTACCGTCAGTGCCTCTTCTTTCTGGTCCTACTTTTGCATCCCTGAGCTAATTCAAGCTGGAGAACTTCCCCTCAAAGGTAAAAATACAATACTATATTTTTTTGTTTTTCAACTTCTTAATTCTAACTGTCCACCTGACATATTTAAATACATAACATTAAAAGAAATTTTTCCTCTCAAGTAATGTTAGATTACATGAATAACAGAAAATGCAAAGGACTTGATATTGACGAAGGTAAAAGGCATGGAAGATTTTCTGAGAGGTCGAGACCTTCCAAGCTTTTGTCAGGCGAGTGACTTAACTAACCTGGATTTCAGGATTGTAATGACAGAGACACGACAAACCCCTCGAGCGCGAGGTCTCATACTTAACACATTTGAAGATCTTGAAGGCCCCATACTTTCTCAAATTCGAACGGTATGTCCAAATGTTTATACAATTGGAGCAGTTCATGCCCATCTAAAGGCTAAACTTGCAACAAAATCTACCTCTTCAAACAGTTTGTGGCAAGATTTTGTTACCTACAATTATATTGTTGCCTAGAAATTGCAGATTTATTCTGCCCATTCTGAATAATTCTAGCAACAAATGTAGCTTCACTTTTACAATTAGCTCTGCAGCAAATAAATATACCAAACTTTTACGAATGTGGAATAATAGATAAGAAAGTCTAAATTTTTATTGTCAAATTAATTGTAGATCCACACAAAATAAAGATGAAATGAGCGTCCATGAACTAAAGATAAACATGATCAAAATGATGAGATGTAACTCGTAAGGCTCCTCAGAGACTCATAAGAAGAGCCTCCTGGCTTTAAACATGAATTTGCCTTCTCCTTCAGCTCTAACATTCTTTCTTTAATTTGTTTCCCTTCTTCCTCCTCCATCAGCGTTCTAATTGCATTCTCAATGTTCATCCTCTTCAAGCCATTCTCTAATTGCACCCCTACCTTCCAAACATGGCTAACGTACCTTGCGTTCACCATTTGATCACCGAAACATGGCATACAAATCATTGGTACCCCTTCACATATACTCTCCAATGTTGAATTCCATCCGTTGTGCGTCCAAAATGCCCCAACAGCAGGATGTGCCAACACTTGTTGCTGAGGAGCCCATTTGACAATGTGTCCTCTTCCATCCACTGTCTCCAAGAACTCATTAGGTAACAATTCGATCCATTCTGAGCCACGAATCAACCCGGGCCTAACCACCCACAAGAAAGGGTGATTACTGTTTGCCAAGCCCCAAGCAATCTCAAGAAATTCATTAATTTCTATTGCTGCAAGGCTTCCAAAGCTGACGTAAATTACAGATTTAGGTGTTTTAGTGTCTAGCCAAGAGATTGAAGTTTGGTCTTGTGACATCAAGCTGCTGGAAGAAGCTGGAAAATGAGAGTGAAAGGGGCCTATTGGGAAAATTGGGATAGAAAAATCATCGCGGAGTTTAGACATGGAGAATTGCTCAAGTTGTTCAAATGAATTGATAATGAGGCCTGATGAAGCTTTAGTTTCTCGTATCATTCCTTGAATAACTTGATAAAGTGCATCCACGTTATATGTCTTGAATATAGGAAGGTCTTTAATTCTGAGAGGTGGAAGTTCCTCAACTGCTTCTTCTAGTTGAGATTCAATACCTATAACAAATTCATGAGTAACAGATTCAATGTAGCTTTAAACAAGTGTAAAACGTCACTATTTAATCAAACCATGGAAGATTTCAAAAGTTCTTTATAGGCATAATACATAAACCCTACACTCAAACTTGATCTCTGCTAATAAGTAAGTATTTTAATTTTGAGTATGCACATAATTTAGACACCCCAACTTGTTTTTACTACTTACAAAGTGTTTATCTAGACACCTCCAAAATTTATATGTCACGTCATCATCGGATGTCCATGATATGCAATGGGGACTCGTTTGAGTATTAGGTGTCTAGATATGCCCTCTCAATTTTTCTTTTGGAGCCTTCTAATTCGAATATAATTTCTTTAGGAGAAAATGTGTGTTCACTGTCCAGCAATGACAAAAAATATTAAGTACTACTGTGTTTCTTTACATCTACTTAAACTTTGGTAGGCAAATTATGAAATACTTGTGAGGGTGGATTTAAAAAAAAAATAAAAAAAAAAAAATCAGTGAAATAATTAATTTATGCAATACACAATTATTACTCTCTCTCTGTCTAAATATATGACAAATTTTGAATTTCGAAAGTCAAATAATTTATGTTTATATGGGCATGAAATCCTTTAATTTTTAAATTTAAAGTAAAATTTACATATTTAAAATTTTGTTATAAATCACAATAATAAATAATTTTAAATATTTTAAAGATATATAAAAAAAAAATATGACCGAAGAAATACTTAATTTTAAATTTCAAAATTCAAAAATATCAATGAGAAAAGTATTATTTAAAGTGTCACATCGAATTCATGCTATATTTTCTTGATCGCAGTAAAATATATCACCCTGAAAATGTGGTCCATGGGAACAAAGTTGTAAATAAAAAATGTGAGGAAGAGATCAGATAGATGAGTTGTTTTCAGGTACTTTTTGTGCATGTGATGATGTTCACGTGTCATAAAAATAACAAAAAAAAAAATGTGTTGGTAAGGATGGCAATGGAACAGAGCAGTTTTTAGGCTATATGGGATAGTTATCGATTTAAGATTATACGAGACGGAAACAGCACGAGTAGAAATAATTCGAGTTAATATCTCATATGGTCACTCAACTTTGAATTGTTCATTTAGAAAGTCACTCAACTTTGTTTTATAACTCAAAAGTCACTCAAATATTGATGTTTCACTTAGAAAGCCACTCAACTATTGATATTTCACTTAGAAAGCCACTCAATCAATTTAAATATTTTTTTCATAAAATTTTATTGAAATTTAATTTTTATGTTAAACTACTTTTTTAAAGAAATAATAAGATATTATTTTAATTATTTTGTTAATCCAAATTATTTAATTATAATTTTTTTGAAAAACTTACCATAGCAATTGACCCAAAAAAAACTTTTTCCGTTTTATCAATTATATAACTGGAATTAAATATGTTAAAAATGATCCAAAAAAAGAAGAAGAAGTTGAAATTGATAAGAAGTGCAATAAAAAATACCATTTTTTTTATTAAAAAAAATTTTGGTAAAAAGAAAAATTATACTTCAAAAAAATTCAATAAAATAATTAAAATAAGCATCTTATTATTATTTTTTTTTTTTTTTTATAAAATTTAATGAAAAACTTAATTAAATTAGTTGGGTGACTTTTTAAATAAAATATCAATAGTTACGTGACTATTTAAATGAATTATTAATAGCTGAGTGACTTTTGAGTTATTGATTTTCAAATGAACAACTCAAAATTGAGTGACTTTCTAATTGAATAATTCTTTTAAAAGTAAATATGGGGTGGGGGCGGTTGCGGTTTAAACAAAATAAAAGCTACTTAAAAATTTCTTTCAAATTTTCTAGTGAAAAACTAAAAAAACGGCAGTTTACATTTTGCATAGCCCATGCTTTTATTTGCTTGAATTGCTTATTTCTACAAATAAAAATTGTAATTTTTGCAAAAATAGTTTTTTGAAAAGTATAAAAAACAAGTTTACAAATTCAAATTTAGCAGCATTAAATTTTGATTTAACTTCTCTAGATTTTTCAAAAAAAATAATACAGATCAAGGTGGAGTGAGGTGAGTTTAATTCACAAAAAAATGCTATGTAAAATAAAGTGGGATGAATTAAAATTTTATGGATTGAAGCTCAAAATGCTCTACACCCACCCAATTGCCATTGCTGTACATTGACAATGAGACAAGTGCAAATTGGAAACTAAGGGAACAACTTTTGAAATCTTCCAAAATGACATAAAGTTTTGAATTTTGGAGGCACTCTCAACGTACAACTTGTTCCGTAGTTTTCGAAAAATACATAACAGCCTTGTTTTTGTATATGTATGATCTTTTTCACACCTGATTTATTTTTTTCTTCTTTAATTATTATTATTTGATTTTATTATTTTTATTTTATGTTTTTCTTTCCTGCTTTATTGTAAAAATATGTGGAAAAACAGTGTGAATAGAAAAAGTGAAACAAAATTTAAAAGTGATTATTTTATGGATATATTGTATTTTATTTTTTTCGTATTTGTTAATAAAATTAGGAGCATATATGATAAATTTTACAAGAAAGTTAGTGAAAAATTAAATTTGAACATTCAAATAATAAATTTAAATCAGTCGTTGAATCAAAAATCCAAAAAATATAATAATTAGTAATGCGTGTTAGAAGTATCAAATATATATACGACTACATGAATATATTTTTTGATGAATAATAATTTCAAATTGTTTTCACTTTCAAATAATGTACGTGAGTAATTTATGTAACATAATATGTATAAATGAATCACTTTTATATTGAAAAATAACAGAGTTGAGGAATATATAAGACTCTTTTTCTCAATAAAAAATAATTGAAGAATGAAGATAAGAAAATACCTTGAATAGGAAAATAAGCTTTGTTTTGCAGAAGTGGGATGGCAGCATAAGCCAAGCATGAAGAAACTCCTCCGGTCCTTAAAACAAGCCTATGAAGGTTTAAACTGTCCGCAACAGCCTTGGTGAAGTGCAAGATACTATCTGATATTAAGCAAACAATATTTGGATCTTCCAACACTAACTGTCTCAAAGCCTCTGTGAAGTGTGGAGCACACTTTTCGTTGAACAAAGAAAGCAGAAATAAGGCATCAACATCTGTTTTTGCCTTATCATCTTCAGATAAACCATCAGAAATAGTGTGAAAGGTGAAATGAGGATAGTTTGCACGAATAGTATTAAAAGTGGTGTTGAAGTTGTCCGCGAGAATTATGGTTATAGAAAAGCCATTTAAGTGAAGGATGTTTGCTAGTTGAAGCATAGGTGTTATGTGTCCTTGCAATGGCAATGGAAAAAACAACACCCGCTTCCCTTTTCTTCCTTGCTCCTCCATGGATTGCTAACTTCTCTATAAAACTTTGGATTGTTGAACTAATATTTTAGACACACACACACACACACACACACACACATATATATATATATATATATATATATATCATGTGTTCAGTTTGCAGTAAGAGCTAAACATACTTTTTGACGTACGCCAAACGTATCTCTTGTGTTTTAATTTGTCTCGCTTGATTCCAAACGAGTATGATAGTGGGATGCATGGGTGGTTCAATGCATTATAAAATAAGTCACATGTTTCACACCCCAACATTGAGTGGCCTCAATTTTTCAAAATAATAAGAAAAAACTTGCAGATTATAAGATTCAAAAATTCTTTTTAGTATTTTATTAAGGTAAAATGGTCTGGTAGACCCTTATACTTGTATCAGTTTGTATTGTGAACCTTTCTATTTATTCATTTGTCAACTAAACCCCTATACTCAGTAAAACATAATATATCAAACCCTCTGACCATTGACCAGTCTTATGTGGCATTAATATGATTGAGTTGGCACAAAAGCATGGCTACACGCGTTAAAATGGCAAGTGAAGATCATACTTACATCAAAAAAATATTAAAATTATAAAATAATTGATTTTGTAAAAGAAAAATAAAATAAAAAAAATACTTTACTTCTTCTCCCCCACCACACTTCTTTTCTAGCAATCATCCCCTTTTCCCATCAACCCCACACCCCATCCACGCTCCAACCTCCATTTTCCTTCTTCATACTTGATGTCATTGTTTTCAGCAGATCCATTCCCCCCCCTTTTCTTTTCTTTTTCTATTTCAGTAAAAAAATTAATTTCTTTTCGCTGCAAATACCTAATAAGTTACTTCTTGATTGAAAGAAAAGGAAAGGAAACAAAGAAAGATGACAATGTAGATCTTATATTTTCAATCAAGAATTTTCAGCGACAAACTAGAATTTCAACGACCCATTTTTTATTTCTTCTCAGTCCCCGCTTTCTTTCCCACAAATCGACATCGAATTTTACATTCTAATCGTTCTTCAATTTGTCCAATGTATTCTCTCCTCTCTCCATTGCTAGTGATTCCAGTGACTATTACAACTAGTTTCTAGGGGGTTTTGGGCATTATTTTGTTGTTAGTTGTATATTTTTGAGATTCAAGATTTTATTTTTAAGACTTCCATTGTCAATGTCCCTTTTCTTAGGTTGTTTTTGTGGATGTTGGAGGAGGAAAGAACTTTGTTGCGGAGATGAAGATGGGCGAGGGAGAAAGTATATGTGATTTTGCCAGCAAAAATGGCGACGACGGTGGCGATGGCTTTCTCCGGTGGATTTTGGTCGTGAAACAGTGATAATAGGGAGAATTGGATGTATGGAATTTCACTTTAAAAAATACCAAAATAAATTAAAATGTTATTATTTTACATTTCATTAAATAATTTTGGTTAATAATTTTAAAAAATAGTTATGAAATAATTATGATATGGCATTGATATATCTTACATGGATATGACATGTCAATTATATAAAAGAGAGTGAGCTACACACATGGTTGGAGGGGCTTAAAAGTTTCATTTTAATTGAGTTTAAGGGTCCAGATGACAAATAGGTAAATAGAAGGGTTCAGAATACAAATTGATACAAGTACAAGGATTCACCATATCATTTCGCCTTTTATTAAACTTCAAATCATGTATCAAGTTAAAATCTAACAAACAAATTAAAATTGAGGGAGTACTATTTATAAAAAAAAAAGTATTTTTTTTCATTTAAAAAGAAAAAAAAAACAAATTTACATCTCAAAATAGTTTTTTTTTACAAAATATATTAATAAATTTACATCTTAAAAAAATTAAAAGAATAGACTTTAAATAAATAAAAAATATTAGAGTATTATCATATATTATTATAAGTGGGAAGATCTTAACTTCAAAGTTGGATTACGATTTTATACTTCACTAAATTTAAATATTATTTTAAAAAATTAATTAATTAAATATTAAATAATAATTATATGGTATTAATCCATTATATTTATGGATAGAATTAATTCACGGAATATTTAATTTGTTTTCATTCTAAAATGATGTTTGGTAGATGAAGTGTTTCGTAACAACAAAAGGCAGTAAATTATATCCTTTAAAAACTGAAATATCCTTTAACACTAAAGAACAAAAATGTCCTTTGAATTACCATACACCTTAATATGACACACATATTTAGATTTTAGTTAGAAACTTTACACACCCAAACTTTAACCAATCTAATTCTCATAGATGTTATGTATATCATCAATTTTTAAAATGATTTTTATAATTCCTGACTTATAATTATACATACCAAAAAATTATTTTTAGAATCGCTTTATATTAATTCATACACTTAGTTATCTCGATGTATAATTGTTGAAAGATGATTATCCGTGGATAATTACATTGCTCATCACAGTCACTTAATGTTAATGCATACACTTAGATATTCTAATGTATAATTGTTGATGATATAATTGCTCATCACATATGCAATAAAAAAGAGGTAGATTTATTTATGCTTTAGTTAGTTGAGACAATTAAATGAAAGGTGTCAATTAAGTTTGGGTTTTGTTTTTGGTGACACTTTGACCAAGAAAGGGTCAAATCCACTTTAAAATGTAATTAAGTAAATTTGGGGCCAATTAACATTTTCAAAACTTTCTAATCTTTCATAAAATACAAAAAAACACTTCATTTTTCAACTTTTATAATTCGATCCAAACCATTTTAAAAAAAGTAAAAGAAAATAGAATTTTCTCTTCTTCTCCCAACGTTCTCTCTTCTCTTCTTCTTCCTTAGAAAATCCAAAAATCCGACTATCAAAACAAATATCCTCCCCCATTATCTTATCTTACTCCTCATCTCCGGCCGTGACTCTCTCTTCTTTCTGAACTGAAGATTGTGTTCGACTTAAAATGGGTAGGTTATTTTTTTGAAAGATTTTACAATTTTCGAACAATACTAAGTTTTTTCTTGGGTTAATGAACAATAAATTGTTCTATAGATGTGAAAATTGAATAATAGTGTAATGGTACCTATTATTTATTGTTTTTGAAAGAAAATCAACAAACCCAAAAAAATCCTAATTTTGAGGAAATGTATATGTATTGTTAACATTCAATGAAAATTCATTTTTGTTACTTTTGTTATTTTTTTGTGACCATTTTGTTCATATGATTTTAGAAATATAGTCTTGTTCGTCCAATATATATTTCATTTGTTGAAAGATGTGTGTATGTTGCTACATTTTAGTGATATGTTGATATACATTCCAACAGAGTTGTCATATGTTGGAACATATCATCTATGTGTTAGGGCAACAAAATGGTCATATGTAGTAACAGAAGATTCATTTGTGACACATGAAGAGTCATGTGTGGCCACAAAAGATTCATTTGTGGCAACAAAAGGTACATCAGTGGCAACATAATATCCATCTGTGTCAACATAAGTATAAATTGCTACCCATTATTATTTTATAATTAATTGTAAACTCTCAACCTTTTTTTATTTACCTTGTAGATGAAATGATTCAATAAGCTTCATCCATGACAACAACTCAATCTTTTATTGGTGTTGCTTCCTCTTCTAACATCAAATGCTATTTTTGTCTATGCAAAGAATGTGAGCAGCAACATGATTATTTTATTAGTCGTGTTAAAGAACTCACTGATATTTTTTTTAAGGAAATGACTTATAATATTGATGTCCATACATCCAAGAAGATTTCACAACCTTTGAAGTGTATGAGGTTGAAACAATCTATTTACCAAACACTATCTATAATTAGTGAAAGAAAAAAATCAGTGACTACTGTTCCAGTATCACACTCAAACCCAAAAGTCAAGGAGAAGGATAAGGAGAAAGAGAAGGAGGAAGAGGAGAAGGAGAAGGAGAAGGAAGAGGAGGAGGAGGAGGAGGAGAATGAGAAGGAGAAAGTGAAAAAGAAAGCGAAAGAGAAAGAGAAGAAGAAAGAGAAGAAAGTCGAAGTTGTCCGTTGTGATGTGAAGCAATAATATCCATTTGAAGGTTTTAACATTGACGACGAGGGTTCAACTGAACGAATGTCATCCTTCTCGCAATGGATAAATGAGGGTCTTTACAAGCATCATGCAAAAAAGTAAAGTCGTTCAACTATTATTAGTATATCTTCTTATTGTCCACTAAATAATTATTTATAATGATTACACAATTGCATAAGAGACAAGGAAGATCACTACATAGCCAATTGCTCAGATCTTGAGTTCAAACAACTTGATTTTGTAGTTGCATTTTCAAAGAAGAAGGATTGGTTTTACGTAATGTCTCAACCCAATAAGTGTTGGACTGATCAGGTAAATCCATGCCCACTTATATCTTTTGATTAAGACATGAATACATACAAATAAATTGATACAAAAATACACTTGTTGATGCATTTGTGCATCATGTAGATGTCATTTTATACTATTTGCAGAAGAAGTCGAAGCAACAGAGTCATTCGAAATATCGATATACCACTACTAATTATTTTTTCAAAACATACATTGATAATTCCAGTGTTGTTTTTGAATATGAGAATAAAATCATTGGCACTATCAAAGGGTTTGGTATACTTGGTGGACTGCCTTGGAACCTCTTCTAGGACTAAGAGAAAATTGTGCTTCAAGATTCAAAAGTTGTCTACATTGTTGCCAAAGTACCTTGAATTTTTTTTTTATCAAAAAGACCAAACCAACTGGTCAGTTCTTGAATCTTACCAAGAAAAGAACAAATCTCATCCATTCAAAGTCAGACATGTTACTGGTATTGCCCAACAAGCAAGCAATAGTATGTAGGTATCACATTAATTTTTTTTGTCTTACCACTATTGAAATATGATGTTATTATATTTTCTAATTGATGATATACCATGCAGAGATTGTGGACTTTTTGTTGCTGCATACGCTGAGTTTTTGAGTGATGGACTACAGGTATTATCTTGTGGAATTATTTCTGAAACCCTCCGCATGAGATATGTTTCACTCCTATGGAACTATGGGATTTTAAAGGCTCGGAGTGGCTCTGTTAGTAGCAATGAAGACCCACAGAGGCCTAGACCTAAAAAAGCAAAGTTCGATGAAAATGTTGTGGTTACCACCATTTATTAGATTGATGGTTATGTATAACATTGTGAATTACCTTTTTGTTTATAAGTTGTATAAAACAATTGGTGAAGGGTTCATTTTGGCTGATAATAGTAATATTAATGATTATTATTATTTTTATTTTGTTGGAACAAATGTCCATTATGATAGAAAAGAAGAAATGTGGTGTCTGTGGTAACAAATATAACATATGTTGTAAAAAACACCACAGAATTATCTACATGTACCCCAAAAGCAAGGATATATATGGCAACATATGTCACAGAAAGAAGATATGTGGCAATATATGTCACATAAAGGAGATATGTGGCAACATTATATTGTCACCAATTGTTCATTTTTGCTGATAATATTAATATTAATGATTATTTTAATTTTTTTGTTGGAACAAATGTCAATTATGATGGAAAGGAAGAAATGTGGTGTATGTGACAACATATATAACCTTTGTTGTAAAAAACATCAAAGAATTATCTGCATGTGCCCCAACAGAAAAGAGATATGTGGCAACATATGTCAGAGAAAGAAGATATGTGGTAACATATGTCACAGAAATGAGATATGTGGTAACATATGTCACAGAAAAGAGATATGTGGCAACATTAGATTGTCACGAATTGTTCATTTCTACTGATAATATTAATATTAATGATTATTATTTTTATTTTTATTTTGTTGGAACAAATGTCAATTATAATGAAAATGAAGAAATGTGGTGTCTGTCGCAACATATATAACCTTTGTTGTAAAAAATACCACATAATTATCTGCATGTGCCCCAACAGAAAGGATATATGTGGCAACATATGTCACACTTTGAATTGTCAAAATTCAAAATAAACAATTAAAAAGGTTTAAAACAACCGTCCCTTCTTTTTTCCCTCTCCCCTCTCTCTCTCCTCTCTCCTTTCCTCTATAAAAGGTCGTTTCGTTTCATATTCCAAATTTAATTTATTTTTACTAATTACCATTTTGTTTTCTCTTCTTTCCTTTCTCTCGTTCCATTATTCCTTCACAGATCAAATTGTTGCAATATTTTCTACAACATTAGTGGTAATCTATTGCGATCCTCTTCTACAACAAGGCGTCGTTGCCCTCATCATTTCTAGTTTATCGTTGATATCTTCTCAAGTAAAATTTAATTTGGGTTTTGAAATACTTACTGGTATTAAATCAGGACATTTTTAGTGGTTTTATCACTTATTTGTTTGTAGGATGGTTGGGTTGTTATTCCTTTTGAAATATTATCTAATTTCAAAAAGCTTAACCCCAAAAAACACATTTTAGGATATACATATGTTGCCACATATGACATGTTTATTGCAATTTTTCCAACAGAACGTGCATATGTTGCCACAAATGACGCTTCAAAGATGAGTTAATCGATAAATTGAGTGATTTAGGAATGAGAAAATGTCAAATTGGACCAAATTTTAGTACATTGGACCATACTTAAGCAATAAAAATATGTTATAGCACTTGAAACAACAATTTACAAGGGTGTTATATAATTATCATATGGAGTTACTTGGTTATTGATGAACTAATGGTATGATAGTCTTTGTAAAAATAATTGATAGAATTGATGAAGGTTGTTGTATTAGACCATAATTTTGTACTTAGACATGTTGTAGAACTATATATTAGTATTACATGTTGATTTATGTGACAATTTAATTGAATTAACCTCAAAAAGAACATTTTAGGATATACATATGTTGCCACATATGACATGTTTGTTGCAATTTTTCCAACAGAACGTGCATATGTTGCCACAAATGACGCTTCAAAGATGAGTTAATCGATAAATTGAGTGATTTAGGAATGAGAAAATGTCAAATTGGACCAAATTTTAGTACATTGGACCATACTTAAGCAATAAAAATATGTTATAGCACTTGAAACAACAATTTACAAGGGTGTTATATAATTATCATATGGAGTTACTTGGTTATTGATGAACTAATGGTATGATAGTCTTTGTAAAAATAATTGATAGAATTGATGAAGGTTGTTGTATTAGACCATAATTTTGTACTTAGACATGTTGTAGGACTATATATTAGTGTTACATGTTGAATTAGATGACAATTTAATTGAATTAACCCCCAAATGACCATTTTAGGATATACATATGTTGCCACATATGACATGTCTGTTGCAATTTTTCCAACAGAACGTGCATATGTTGCCACATAAGTCACTTCAAGTATGGCTTAATTGATAAATTGAGCGATTTAGGAATGAAAAAATGTCAAATTGGACCAAATTTTAGTACTTTGGACCATAATTAAGCAATACAAATATGTTATAACACTTGAAATAACGATTTACAAGGGTGTTATATAACTATCACATGGAGTTACTTGGTCATTGTATGATGAGCTAGTGATATGATAGTCTTTGTAAAAATAATTGATATAATTGATGAAGGTTGTCGTATTAGACCATAATTTTGTACTTAGACATGTTGTAGAACTATATATTAGTGTTACATGTTGAATTAGGTGACAATTTAATTGAATTAACCCCCAAAAAGTCATTTTAAGATATACATATATTGCCACATATGACATGTCTGTTGCAATTTGTCCAACATAACGTGCATATGTTGCCACATAAGTCACTTCAAGGATGCCTTAATCGATAAATTGAGCGATTTAGGAATGAAAAAAATATCAAATTGAATCAAATTTTAGTACTTTGGACCATAATTAAGCAATAAAAATATGCTATAACACTTGGAACAACGATTTACAAGGGTGTTATATAACTATCATATGGAGTTACTTGGTCATTGTATGATGAACTAGTGGTATGATAGTCTTTGTAAAAATAATTGATAGAATTGATGAAATTAGACTATAATTTTGTACTTAGACATGTTGTAGGACTATATATTAGTGTTACATTTGAATTAGGTGACAATTTAATTGAATTAACCCCCAAAAGACCATTTTATGATATACATATGTTGCCACATATGACATGTCTGTTGTAACTTTTCCAACATAACGTGCATATGTTATCACATATGTCGCTTCAAGAATGGGTTAATCGATAAATTGAGCGATTTAGCAATGAAAATATGTCAATTTTTTTTAGATTAAACATTTTATAAAGAACAAATTCCAAAATAGTACAAAACACAAAAAGGTCAGCTTTTCCCCCATGAGTTTGCAAGAAATATAATATGTTGCCACACATGAAAATTTAGTTAATACAAAAATTTAACTATTTCATTTATTTCTAAATCACAACTACATAATTCACAACAAAATTGATAGAATTGATGAACAGTGCAACAAATTGGTCTTTCTCCCAACAAATGAGGTTCTGGCACCCTTCCAAATAAAATCATCATACAAATATTTCTTTCGACAATCTTCCCTACCGACCCTCCCCGTTTCTTACTATCCTTCCAATGCCAAATGTATCGATTTTTCTTCTTGACCCATTCACCACGACTATCAATACCTACAAATAATCCCTCCATTTATTGTACTTGAAGAAATTAATTAAAAAAATAATTAGTACTAATGATAAAATGTGTACGTCATATGTTGCTACATATAACTATTTTGTGGCGAGACGTAAGTCATATGTTGCTACATATAACTGCTATGTTGTGACAAATAAATCGCATGTGGCAACATGTGTAAGTCATATGTTGCTACATATGGCTATTCTGTGGCAAGATGTAAGCCATATATTGCTACATATGACTGTTATGTTGTGACAAATAAATCACATGTGGCAACATGTGTAAGTTATATGTCGCAACATATGGCTATTCTAGTGCGAAATGTAAGTCATATGTTGTTACATATAATTATTCTGTTGTGAAACATAAATCACATGTTGTGACAAAATGTATAAGTCATATGTTGCAACATATGACCATTTTGTTGCCACATGTAAGTCATATGTTGCTACATGTCTAAGTTATATGTTGCAACATATGTCTATTCTGTTGCGATTGAAATAACCTTTCTGTTGCAACATATATAGCCATTTGTTGGTAACGCGAATGCAAATTATTGAAAAAGTTGCAGGTACCTAGATGATGATGAATGGTTTCCAAAAACTATTACTTTTACTTACCAAAACAATGGTGTGTGACCCCAATCACTTATGAAGTAATTTCAATTGATACGGAACGAAATTTGGTCCACTGATTAGATTAGCTAAATCTGATTCAAGAAGAAAGAACGCTCTAGGACTAGCAATCAAGACCAACAATGTATGAAAAGAAGAAGAAGAAGAAGATGAAGAGAACAGAAAGAAAGGCAAGCAAGCAAGAACGAAGCAGAAGAGGAATACAATGGGAGGCGGGGGGAAAATCTTTTATTTCTCCTTTTGGTACAGCTCGCTGGTGGCTTTCCTCCAGTTTTGATTCCCACCAAAATTGGTTAAATTAGGTTTTAGTCATTTACCCTTTTACCCCTCATTTAATTCAATGAACCAAACTGTCAACTTATAAACTTGAGGGCAACTCCACAATCCTTAATCATTAATCACATAATTGTCACCTACACTTAATAATTAAGACTTATATCACCGCCCATTTATTTTGACACCTTAATGTCACCTTTAATTCAAAGCCCCTAGTTAGTTATTGAGGAAGTTCCTCCATTCTTTTAAATTGGAACCGTTTCTCTCTTTAATTTTTGTTATTTATAAGTTTTAGAATTCATTAGCTATTTTATTGTTTTTAGTCTACTCTATTTCATCTTAATTTCGAATATTTGTGGGATGAACACAATGTACATCTGAAGTTGTATAATTTATTGTGATGCTATAATAATGTAATGGATGTTGATAGTTTTTTATATATTCTCTTCAAACATTATGTGAGATCTTCACAACTAATTACTCATGTGAAAATTACAATTTCTTAAAACTATTTGATATGATTGTCAGATTTTCCGTTCATCTGATGTTAAGTTTGAATTTGGTGTTACACTCCTTCTCTTTTGATTCCTTAATTTTATGGATAACTATTTATACATATTGTAATTGTATTTAAATCACTTACAAATATTTATACTAAGTAGTCTGCAATACACATATATTTTCTATTCTAAAATTCAATTTTTTTAAAGTATATAGAAATCTTGTAGTAATTACAAGGAAAAAACGTGCAAGGCACGTTCCCAAAAACTAGTTATTCAAATATGTATAAGACCTCTAATTTATTTTTAGCTTTAGACAACTGACGTGCTTAAGCCACCCCTATTGAAATGACAAATTTGATTTCTCTAATTTTCGGAGTTAGTAACTCTAGCAAAAAAAAGAAAGAAGATAATTTAGATCAACAACATGTTCCTTGTTTATTGGAAAAATAGTACGATTAAAAACATTAAATTTGTATGATGTTAAAGACGTATGTCTTTAGTTTAAGGCGTTAGATCCAATTATTAGCAGTTGAGTATCATAAGATCGATTAACATGTAAAATAAATAATAATGCAAGCAAGAAAGAGAATCGTGTGAAGCTTGTATGTGACAATTAAAGGACGTACATGATTTATGTGACAAAGCTTGTATGTGACAATTTTTCTTAATCTCAAACTATAAAATCAGTTCAAATAGTCTCTTTGAACTCTGAACATGTGTATGTATCTGTTGGATTAATTCTTGTTTAAATCCTATTTAGTGTATCATGCGTGTTTTTGAGTTTTTTTGTGATTATCTTAGATGTTAAATTATATTTATTTATTACTAGTCCTCATAACGTGCGTTGCACAATTGACATTAGAAAAGTTAATTTATATAAGTAAATATATCATAGTGGAGCGTACATATATTCATCGCTAAGTTCAAAGCTAAGTCCTTTGTATGTAACTTTGACATAAGAATCTAACTATTCACAAAATATAGCATGAAAATCTTATGTCAGATGTTGGAGGTTTGATATTTTTAAAACTTCATGAAGAAAAATCTTTTATTATATTAGAGGAATTAATATATTTTAATTACTAAATATATGTTTTAATAATCAAAAAATAAATTGGCTATAAAAAAGATATGTATAAAGAAAAATATTACAAAATGTCTAGGTGGTGTAACATTAAATTTATAGAAAAACTTACAAGTTCAAACGGAAAAGAAAGAAAAGTAAATAAAGACATGACATCCATAAAAAAAGACATCACATTAAAATATATAGACAATATTATCATATTAATTGAATTACATTTTTTTAGAAGTTGGCTTGCTATAGACAAAATATTTCATATGTATAAAAAAAACTAAAATCATAAAAAAAAATTAACAGAAAAGAAAACATGACTATGTTAAAAATACAAATACATTATATTTCTTGAACTATATATTAAAGGATTTGTATATAAAAAATTAAATATGAATTCTAATACAATAAAATTCAATGTAACATTTGCACTAATTTTTACTTTACATTATTTTTTATTTTACTTGTACTTGTGCACTAATTTTTGTACCTCTTTGTAATAGTTAAGTACATGGATTTTAACTTACTCTTTTATGGGTCTAGTTGTGGCGGGATTTAACATGCTTACCCTTAAAATAATTAATTATAAGTATAAATTGGGATTACCTTGATTATATTTATATCCTAAAGATAGAAGAAACGAAGAATATAAAAATATAGTAATCAATTACGAAATTATATTTAAAAACTCAAAAAGATGGAGATATGAAAAATAAAAATTCACTTACAACTTCATATTGGAGAATATTCATCATGTAACTATGATAATTTACATATTTCTCAACAAAAGAAGATGAATATGCACGAAATTTTCAAAGAATACAAATAAATGAATCAGTAAGAATTCTTATAATTACAAATTGGTAATGAAAATTTACAAATGATGTAGACTAACCTAATGTAGAATGAAAGATGAACACATATTTGGATGAAAGAAGGAAATATAAATAATGTTGTGTGAGTGTCTTTGATAGACTCTTCATTACACACACTTATCTTACAAATTAAAATTGAAGGTTATTAGACTTTTCATTACCTTCATTTAAGATCTTGCATTAGGTCAAGGTACATGAATATGCGATTGTACTAAGTCGAGGTACATGAATATATGATTGCATTAAGATCTTGGTTGATGCATGAATTTAAATATAACTATTACTTAATATTTAATTAAATAAATGATATTAATATTTAATTTATTTTAGAGGTAAGATAAGGACAAAATGATAATCAAACTTTGAGGTTAAAAGCTTCCACTTATAATAATATATGATATGATGATGATTTATAGACTGATTCAGAGTTTCTCCTTAAACTAATAATTTTCCTTTATTCCATGTGACCCTGGATTGAGTCCATACTTGGACTCAATTTTATCTTGCATCTTTGAGATAGGTCCTCGAAGGCCCAGTTTCTCATATTCCTCGAGTCAATCCCAAAGGAAATTGAAAGCTAATAGAAAAATTGGCACAACATGATAATTTATAGACTAAATTGACAAAAAAAATAGTGTATTTTTATGTTTTTGGCCAAAAAAAAAGTTTTCCTTTATATTTATTTTGTGACTTAATAGCCATGTTTTGTTCCTTGAAAAGTGAAACTTTGTTCACTTTTCACAACATTTTTTCGACCCCACCCTCTTTCTTCTCTTTCTTTTCTCTTTTCTTTCGAATTTTAGAATTTCTATCTTCTTCCGTTAAATATCTCCATTAAAGATCAACTACAATAGTAACTCTTCATAATAAGTAACTCCTCAAATCATACAAAATATTTTTTTATATTGATTATCTGCGATATTTTTTCAATAAAGAAATCGAAGGTTTCTACATTTCTTATCTTGTAATTGAATACAAGGATTTTTATAAATTTGTGTTTTCAGTTGTATTTCAATGGATAAGAGTAGTTCATTCTCAAAAGAGAAAATATGTAGAAAGTGAAGAAGATTCCTTTCTCAAAAGAGAAAATATGTACAAAGTAATGAAGATTGCAACGGCAATATGAAATCCTTAGAGGAAATGGTAGACTGAAAAATGAAGATGAGTTTGAAAATAGTCAATTATGGGTCCATAATAATTTTGATCTAAAAAATTTTCCACCTACAACATCAATTTCAACATATATATATATAAACTCACTTCGATATTCAAGTCAGAAACATTTGATTCTTATTTAATGTGAAACATGAGTTTGTATACATTGAAACAAAACTCTATAACAATCTAAAATATACATCTTTAAATTTAATGTATACATAGTAGGTATTATGTATACACAATTGGCATTATGTATACAAATCTAATTATATATATATATATCAAAATATTTTATCAATATATCTGTACACATCAATAACTGCAAAATATACTTATGTCTACTAATAATGTATACAACAAAAAATAAATATTGTATACATTATAATTTGAATGTATACTTGATTAAATGTATACTTAATCAAATGTATTCAATTGAATACATACTTATTTTAGTAGGTTTAAATGTTCATCACATACTAAGTGTATATATAAATATTGGACGCCTAGTATTAAGTTTAGAGTAAGATAGTGGATATACAAATAAAATATGAAAATAAATTATGTATACATTATAGTGCAAACGTATATTTGATAAAATATATTTAACTGAATACATGAAAAAATTTATAGTTATGTATACACTAAACAGGTGTATATCATAGTCTACATTTAATATAAATATATATTGAGTTTCTCACCATAACTTCTAGCAAACAATTGAGAAAAATAATTTATAGATGGTAGATTCATAAGAATAGCCTTTGAAAGAAGAATAGTCATAATTAAATACTTTTGCTAATTATAAGGAGAGATAATTCTAAAGAAACCTTTTGCTAGTTTTAAGGATAAATTGTTGGAGGTTAGAAGAGAGATGATACTAAATATTTTTTATATTTTAAAGAAAAATAATTTGAAGAACAAGACGTGTGTAAGTAGAAATTTCCTTTCCTATTTTTGTGTAGATTACACTAAAGGCAATTAAATGTACTTTTTAGATTTTTATTTGCTAAATATTAATTTGGCTAAAACATGTCAATTTAATCTAAGAGTCTGTTTGACATTGTTGTTAAGATGCCAAAATCTCTATTCTAACTTTAGTCATGCTTAAAATAATTTCAAGAGTGATAGGGGAATGGAAGCCCTAGTAAGAGAACCCAAATGGTAACAATGAGTGAGTCTTCCTCTAATTTTGAAATCTGGAGTCCATATTTCTAGCCACAAGACTTGGCCATCAATATCTATAGATCGTTCTTCTAAATCACACACTTTAAAATCATCCCCATTTGTGAAATTTAAAAACACAATTCCGAAGTCGAAAACACCAATTTTAGTTGTTCCTTTTAGAGAATTTCTCTGCAAAATTTTGGGCAAATCCTTTTTATTTAGGGTCTTGATCTGAAAAATTTGTCGACGATTATTGTTAGCTTGCATTCATCTGCCATGACCCCATAATAGTCACTGGATTTGAAGATGATAGTCATATTCCATTGTGGGTTGAGTATTGAGCTTCAACTTGCGATTCGTCATGTCGAATAGTACAATTAGGGTTCTGGTTGTTAGGATTCTATATTGTACCTTGGTAGTTCAAATTTTGAGAAATGTCCTCTTCCCAAAATCCTTATTGTAGCAGCAGTTGGATCCATGATACGTGTTGGTGGTTGCTCCACAAGAGTCCCCATGGATAGGTGTGTGAGCACCACTTGCTCGAATAAGGCTGAAAAGGAGCTGTTATTTGTAAAGTTAGAACAAAGAGAAAAATCAATCGATTTGCACTACATGTTCATCAATTTCATCTCGTACTAGTTTTGTATACACTTTTTACCACCATCATAGAATTTACACTATTTTCTTATGTTTTTTTTATTAGTTTTTTCTTCTTGTACTTGGATTTGATGTCTTGAACCGAGTTTATGTTACGATCCAAGCCTACACCTTAGACGTGGCCGGCACTCGAGAACCATTATTGGTCCCCAAGCAAACCCCCATTATGGCTCACTATAAGCGGAAGACTAATTCGAGCATACATAAACATCAAACTGAAAGAAATGCTAAATCAACGGTGTATTAAATCTCAAAACTCTCTGAATATACTGAGTATTAAACATAAGTTTTAAAGAAAACCTCTGAAACTGAAAGACTCTCCAAAATTGTCTATCTATGAATCCTTTACTTTACAAAGATGAGTGCCAGGACAAGATCCATAACTTCTCAAAAGAACTACTACTAATAACTCATAAAACTGGAGTCCTCCAGAAGCAAGGAGGTCTTACTCAAAAGTTGTCGAGCAGATGAAATGATCTCAACGGACTCTTGTTGATGATCCGAATAACATGTATTTGCATCATTAAAAAATGCATGTCGAATGACATCATTACATTGAATGTATGAGTATGTAATATAGCTGAATAACAAATAACTGAATGAAAGGATTGCAATAGATATAGATATATACTCAACTGAATGTAAAGAAATAAAGAAGTGAAATCATTAAAACTTTACAAAAATACTTACTTATCTTTGAACTCAACATATTAAGTGATATAATAAAAATACATTTTTAACTCTATTTGGGAGATTTTCTAACTAACAACCATCACTATGAGCTACGTGATGATACATCGTCTCGCTTATGCTGCTAGAACTGTCTTATACCATGTCAGGTAAAAAACCTCTCAACTAAGTGGATCCACTAAGAAATAAGGATTCATCTAAAAAGTATGATCATGTACCCATGTTGGAAAGACATGGTTCATGAGGATTTTGAGTTGTCTAAACTCATCATCATACCGGTGCTCAATACTACTCCCAATAATATATATATATACTCATGCTTAAATGTATGAAACATATTATTTCTCTAATTTGAGATAATTGCTCAAACTATTCTCTTAAAAGAAGTAACTGCTCTGAAATATCTCTGAACTCATTGCTCAATTAGAAAATAAGGGTTCTCTTTGCTCAATGTGAAAATACTTTATTTAGGTTGAGATAATTACTCAAAGGGCCTCTTTAAGAGTTAACTTTTCTGTACTCAATCTTCTGAAAACTCTTTTATTTTTCTCAAAATAATACTCTCTTTCTTCATGTAAAAATGGAACATTTGGGAAATACTTAGTTCCCTTATACTATTGCTCAAATCTTGGTTAAAACTCATTCTCAAACTCCTCTTTACTTTTTCAAAAACGTTGTTTGAAACAAAATGTTGGCTTTAAAAGATTCTCAATTTATAACTCAAAAGAGGGTTCATGTGAAATATAAACATGAACAACTCAACTCAAGGATCTCAATAACAATATAGAAAAATTCAATACTCAGAACTCGACAATACGAATCATCTCAAGAATATTCAATTAATAGGGTTCATACTGAAATATAGACATGAACGAATCAATCCAAGAATCTCAATGCATAACATATAGCAATTCAATAATTAGGAATAGAATTTTAAAAAGAATTGGGAACTCAAGAACTTAAAACTCAACATCAACTCATCTCAAGAATACTCAAATCTAAGGGTAAAACCCTAGATTACTCTTTTACTGATTTAAAAATAGATGTAGGGCATGATGACAACCTAGTCCTACACTATGATAGTCTTACATACCTGTGAAGAACAAAGTTCTTAGCAAAATCGATGAAATTCGAAGAACACTTGAAAACCCTAGCTATTCTCCTCTTGAATCCTTGCTCTAAGTCTTTGAAATGTTAAAGAACGTAAAATAATGTGTTTACACTGTTTAGACCCTTAATTAGGTGAAAAGGGTCGTGGTTTAGTCTTAGAATGGGTGGGAAGAGACTAAAATACTCCTCTTTAAAACCTGACAAAACCTGTCCACGGGACTGCCTTACAATTCGTGGTTTGAGCTATAAAACATAGATCTCAACCGTGTAATTTATATTAAATTTTTAAGGCTCAAGAGTCCATTTACGGGTCCAAATAACGGCCAGTAGTAGTTCTTATGGCCCGTAGGAATCGAGTCCCAAAATTTGACTCCCGATATTGTAACACTACGTATCCGAAAACACACCTCAAGGCAGATTTCTAGAAGTTACAGGTGACACCTACGGTTTCCACCCACAGACCGTAGGGTGACCTATGGCCTGTGCTGATGGTCCATGGTTCACATCTGCAACCCCTCAGACTCAGCCCCAAAAATCTTTCTAAGTGTTGACCCATCATCGGATCCACAGACCGTAGGTCAGGTCACAAACCGTGGTTCGTGTCCATGTCCATGGATCATACCCCTCTATTTCAGCCTCCAGTCAAGATTGACCAGCACGAACCATGAGTCGATCGATGGTCCGTCGGTTTCGTCCATCGATGACCCTGACAACAGTTAAGTCAGGGGTATTTTGGTCTTTTCGTTATGTGTTGGACCCCTAAACTACGTCGTTTAAACTCTAAACTATGTAGTTTTGGTCAGTTTCAGCCTAGAAACATAACTAGAACTTACCTAAGTCAGATCATTCATCAAAACTTAAAATTAGAGCGTAAGAGGAGAAAGAGGTCAAAAACCCTAGTTCAAGAACGCAACAAGGTTCCATTAATTCCAGCCCTGAAATCGAAAAATTTCTCCGTGGAATTCGTCACCAGGAATGTGGGATTTCACTAGTGGGTTCCTTTCACCCATTAGATCCATAAATTTCAGTCAGAATCTTGATTCCCTTAATGTTATCCAGATCTAGGGTTTCTTGAGTGTTAGAATTGTTGGGTTTTAGCTATTAGAATGATTTTAAATCATATCATGATGTTGTAGTATTGCTCTGCCCAGATTTCGACATAAACTCAGAACCCTAGCTATGTAGTTCTTTTAGTTTATGAATTACACATGCTAGGCTAGTTAATTCAGTTATATATGTAAACATGCCTTAGATTTCGAATGCATTATAATCAGTATATTAATGTTGCATTCTCAGTTTGCATGTCAGTATTTGAGCTATCCAGTGTTACAGCAATTCAGTCATAAAGTGTTAACTACTTAATAAATTGGGAGAAGCTTAATATCGAGTAGACTAGGGTCAGTCACCCTCAAGTCCCAGAACTACGTGCCTCGTAAGATAAGTCCTATCTATTGGGCATTACATTTTAGTGATCATGCCAACATGCCTCTATACCTCTGGCAAGGTATATTGGGTCCTCTTGATGGGGAGTATACATCGGACTCCACATTTAGCTGATGTGGTTTTAAGTCGGTTATTAGTAGCTCCCTTACAATTCAGTCAGATTCTATTGCAGTGACCATGTTATCAATATAGTCAGTATTCAGTCTCAGCATGTTGTAAACTTGGTCATTGCATTCAGTTTAGCCATGTTCAGTATTTCCAGTATCTTTATTATGTTCAGATTACATCATTGCTTATTGCTTGTTCAGTTATGTTATTATTCAGCTTTATTTTATCATGCATGATCATTACCCTTCATGTACTAACACATAGTCTGTGCTACATCTTCTCGTGATGTAGGTTCAGTTCCTTAGCAGTCAGATCACGCATAAATTGGTTCCCGATCTTCAGCTCAGCAGCATCAGTGATGAGTCCTCATTCTTCGAGGACTAGTGATATGATTATCTTTCTTGCTTTTAGTTGTAGTTTCAGTTTTGCTAGATCTAGCTGGGGCATGTCCTAGCATTTCTAGCCAGTAGAGGCTTTATTTCAGACATAGTTAATTTCAACTTTAGTCTTAGAGTTTGACTTTTCATTTGTATTCAAACTCTTAGTTTTCATATATTCAGACTTAGTATATGGGTATTCCCCATGATTTCAGATTATTTATATGATTTAGCTTCCGCACAGTATTTTTTGGTTCAGTTCACTTTAGTATGCTTATGATATGCTAGTAGGGTTAGCTTGGGATCACTCGTGATCCTAGGTCCCCTGTCCGCGTCTTGGGGGTAGCTTCTGGGTATGACAGATACTTTTCCAATAACTTGACAGGATGGGTCGTACTTCAAATGACGGTCCGTCGATTGGATCCATTAATCACAGACTTAGATAACTCTAATATGGCAGTCTCTGGTAAAATGGTCATAAATTTTACTTCGGAATCAAAATAAAGTAAACTTTGTAGCGTTGGATAAGGGACTGGAAGACCTTTAATTTGATAGGTCATGGGCCACATAAGTCATTATTTACTAGGAGATGTGATCGTTCGAAGTTGACTTCAGTAGAATCTTATGTCAAAACTTAATCGATAATGAAGCTTTCCACTCAACTTTGTGCTAGGGGGTTCTTGTGACCTTAAGTCCTATCCAAATCCATTAGAACACCAAAGAACTGACCTTTAATGATATGAGAAATTTAAAAGTCACTCGATACAATTTTATATGTAAATGAAAAATGGTTCAAGTCTTAGCTGAATTTTTTTTGAGGTGTTACATGGTCTTTCAAAAACAGTTTTTCTACCTCTACGAAGTAGTGTCAAGTCTATGTACGCTCTTCCCTCCTAGACCCCATTAAGTAAAATTTTACCAGATATGTTGTTGTTGTTGTATTTTTTACTAGCAATACAACTATTTTAAGCTAGTGTTTGGTCATATATTCCCAAATATTTTTGGCATGTAATTTTTGGGTGAAGTTCTTGGTGAAGTTTTACCATACGTTTGACCATAATATTTTGAGAAAAATATTTAACTTTTTAAATAAATGTGATTTATACCATAAGTTATAAAAACTATTAAAAGTACCCATAAGCTTGTATATTATATAATGAACATCTTCCTTGAAAAGTCATGACAATGAACAGAATTAATATAAATTTTAAAAAAGAAGAAAATATAATTGATTTGTATACAAAAAAAAACAACTATTACTACTTATTATAAGTGACTTCGAAGAGTAAACTCGAATAAAAACAGATAAATATGTTTATAATGATATAATTTTTTTGTCACAATTCGAGACTATCCCCTAGTTGTAACATGGTGCTTAGAATTACAAGTAACCCCAAACTAACCCTTGATACTGTCATGGACTCATGGTCATAAGTAACTAAATATAAACATGTAAAACAATTAAAATGACTGAGTAGAAGCATAATTATGGAATAATGGCTCAACATATTTTTGAACAAAGTTTTGTAGATAATAAATGTAGTATGAAAAGAATCTGGAATAGAATTGACTAAATACAACAACTCTAAATTACTGTCTATGAAGCCTCTACTAATAATAATTATCGCTAGTCGAAACATGACCATGTTTCTCCATAATCAATACATGTGAGTTGAAATAACATACTAGAACTACAAATTGACTTGAGTGCTCGAAATAAGAGAACTCATCACATGTTGGCTAGAAGTTGCAATCTGACTAACTAGGATCCTGATAGTAAGAACCTGAATCTATATCACATGAAATATGTAGGCAAAAGAGGTATGCGATCAGTACTTTAAATGCATTGAATATGTGAGATATGCATGGTAATCTGTAAAACTGAACATGATGAACCTTAGATGCTAAACTGAATATGGAACTGAAATACATAAATCGATGCAATGACCAGGCAGTAAAACATACAACTGATAGATACTAAAACTAAAATAACTAATGCAGGGTTAAAACAATAATTCGAACGAATGAGCTGTGGGAGATACTAAAACCGACATAAACCATGTGAGTTACTACATAGAGTTCAGTGTACTATTTCTACACCGAAAAGAGAGTGTTCCACTTGTGAAGGTAATGGGCATGATATCTGAACTAAGGTGGATTCACTAGCTAAAATCTATAAAGCCAAAACCTATAGTGGCATGTAGTTCTGGGACTTAGGCATTGCTACTAAAGTTCCACAGATGCTAAACATAAATCTTCATCCCTAAAGTCCACTCGATGCTAAGTATACTTTTAATGAAGAAATTCATATATCTGTAAACAGATACTACTGAATCATATTAATAACTGATATATACTAGGTAGCTCATAAATTATAATAGCTGGAACAAAAAGATACTTTATCAAAAAACATCTAAATCATGATAACTGATACTAAGAGACACTTTACATGAAAGTATCGTAGTTCATGAAAATATGATAATCTGAGACATGTATATGAAAATAACATAATTATGATCATGAAAATACTTGCACGCTATGGGTTCATGAAAATACCACATCTAATGAGAGGGAGGCTACAAAGTGTTTTAGGAAGAACTTCATTCTCTTTGTTACTCTTATCCTAGACCAGGAAGTTTCGAATGCTGGATTTTGGAACGCTATCCAGTTGTTGGCTCAGAGTGTGACCAACCAGAACAATCAGCAGGTTCCAATTCTGGCAAATGCTAATGTTAGGTTAGCTGCAGCTAAAGTTTGTGATTTCGTTATAATGAGTCAGCATGAGTTATTAGGATCGCAGACTGGTGAGGATCCCCGAAACTTCATTGATGAGGTCAAGAAGATCTTTGGAGTGATACAGGTAACTGGGAATGATCGGGTTGAGTTGGCATCTTACCAGCTTAAGAATGTAGCTCATATCTGGTATACTTAGTGGAAAGAGAACAGGGGTACAAATGCAACTCCTATTACGTGGGAATGCTTTAATAAGACCTTTCTAGATAGGTTCTTCCCAAGAGAGCTGAGGGAGGCACAAGCTCAAGAGTTTATGAATTTGAGGCTGGGTTCTATACGGTCCAAGAATATGGATTCAAGTTCACCCAACTCTCCAGGTATGCTCCTCACATGGTGGCCAATTCCAGGGCTCAACTAGACAAGTTCATGTATGGGGTATCGGATCTTGTGAAAACAGAATGTAGAAGTGTCATGTTACTTGAAGATATGAACATCTCTAGGCTCATGAATCATGCTCAGCAGGTTGAGGGTGATAAGCTTAGGGAACATGCCAAAGAGAATAAGAAGGCTAGGACCGGCAACTATGACTATTCTCAACAGAAATTGGGTGGTGGTAATCACTCGCAGTTTCAACAGAGGTCGTCAACTCCAGCACCTTCATCAGCTAGTGTTCCATCCTTCAAGTTCTGAAATGATCAGAAAGGTAGGGCATCAGGCTCAAGTCTCAAGGTAGTATTTCAGGCACCAAAACCTACCCAACTTGTCCAAAGTGTGGTAAGAACCATCTGGGAGAGTGTCTTGCAGAAAATGAAGGATTCTTTGGGTGTGGTCAGTCTGGTAACAGGTTGAAAGGTTGTCCTTCTAAGCAGGGTCAAGAAGGTAACAATGGTAGAGCTCAATCCACAACTTCAGCAGCACCAGCAGGTCGCCCGACTCAGCAGGGTAACTCATCTGGTACAGGTGACGGTCAGCACCAAAATAGGTTGTATGCTCTCCAGGATCACCAGGATCAGGCAGATTCTCCTGATGTAGTCACTGGTATGTTATGAGTCTTTGACTTAGATATTTATGCTTTATTCGATCCAAGGGATGCTCTTTCCTTTGTAACTCCTTATATAGCAATCAAGTTCAATGTTAGTCCAGAAACTGTCTTAGAACCCTTATTAGTCTCTACTCTAGTTGGTGACCCAGTTGTAGCTAGATGGGTATACAGAAATTGCCCTGTCACAGTGTCCTAGAAAGTCACCTCAGCAGATCTTGTAGAGTTAGAAATGGTAGACTTCGATGTCATTCTAGGCATGGATTGGTTACATTCATATTATGCCTCAGTCGAATGTAGAACTAGGATTATTCATTTTAGTTTCTAGACGAACCAATTTTAGAATGGAAGGGTAGTAGCTTAGTGTCTATGTGATTCATTTCTTACCTTAAGGACAGAAAGATGATC
This sequence comes from Solanum commersonii, assembly GCA_029007595.1. Lineage (NCBI taxonomy): Eukaryota > Viridiplantae > Streptophyta > Magnoliopsida > Solanales > Solanaceae > Solanum > Solanum commersonii. Next base: position 3,996,759 of record JAJTWQ010000049.1, on the reverse strand, counting down.
TCTAAGGGTTATCTCTATCATCTAGTTCAGGTTAAGTATTCTAGCTCTGATACTCCAACTCTTGAGTCAGTGCCAGTAGTGAGTGAGTTCCCAGAAGTATTTCCAGAAAATCTTCCTGGAGTTGCTCCTGAAAGGGAAAGCAACTTTGGAATTGATCTCCTTCCAGATACCCAGCCTATCTCTATTCCTCCTTATAGAATGGCTCCAGCTGAGCTTAAGGAATTGAAAGAGTAGTTGAAAGACTTTCTAGATAAGGGCATCATCAGACCTAGTATTTCCCTCATGGGGTGCGCCAGTGTTGTTCATGAAAAAGAAAGACGGTTCTCTCAGAATGTGCATTGACTATAGGCAGTTAAACAAAGTAACAATCAAGAATAAGTATCCCATCCCTAGGATTGATAACTTGTTTGACCAACTTCAGGGTGCTAGTCATATCTCAAAGGTAGACCTCATATCGGGTTATCATCAGCTCAAAGTCAGAGATAGTGACATTCTGAAGACAACCTTCAGAACTTGGTATGGTCATTATGAATTCATAGTTATGTCATTTGAACTAACCAATACTCATGTAGCTTTCATGGATTTGATGAACAGGGTGTTCAAGCAGTACTTGGACTGGTTCATTATCATCTTTATTGATGATATCCTCATTTACTCTAGGAATGAGGAAGAACATGCGAGTCATTTGAGGGTTGTCTTGAAAACACTCAAAGATCGACAGTTATTCGCTAAGTTTAGCAAATGTGAGTTTTGGTTGCAATTTGTTGCTTTCATTGGTCATATTGTGTCTAGCGAAGGAATCTGAGTGGATTCTCAGAAAATAGAAGCAGTGAAACAATGGCCCAGACCTACCTCTCCTACAGATATCAGAAGTTTCTTGGGTTTGGCTGGTTATTATAAAGGTTTGTGGAAGGATTTTCATCCAAAACCTCTCCATTGACTAATTTAACTCAGAAAAAAGGTTAAGTTTCAGTGGTCAGATGATTGTGAGAAAAGCTTTGCAGCTCCCATTTTAACTCTAGGAGAGGGTGCAGACGGTTATGTTATCTATTGTGATGCATCTAGAGTCAGCTTAGGTTGTGTGTTGATGGAGCGAGATAAGGTTATAGCTTATGTTTCTAGATAACTTAAGGTGCATGAGAAGAACTATCCAACTCATGACCTCGAGCTTACAACAATGGTGTTTCCACTTAAGATTTGGAGACATTACTTGTATGGTGTTCACGTAGATGTGTTCACAGACCATAAAAGCCTTCAGTATGTGTTCACCAGAAATAGTTGAATCTTCGCCAGAGGAGATGGTTTGAGTTCCTCAAGGATTATGATATGAGTGTGCATTACCATCCTGGTAAGATCAATGTAGTAGTAGATGCTCTTAGCAAACTATCGATGGGTAGTGTGGCACATGTAGAGGAAGAAAGAAAGAAGCTAGCAAGAGATGCTCATAGAATTGCTCGTTTAGGAGTTCGTCTTATAGGCATATCAGATGGTGGTGTAACAGTTCAGAATGGGTCAGAATCTTCATTGGTAGTGGCGGTCAAGGAAAAGTAAGACAGTGATCTGATATTGCTTCAGTTAAAAGGTGCAGTTCATCAGCAGAGAGTTGAAGTTTTTTCCCAAGGGGGAGATGGTGTGCTTCGCTATTAGGGTCGATTATGTGTGCCTAAGGTAGGTGAATTGAGATAACAGATTCTCGCAGAAGATCATAATTCTAGATATTCTATTCATTCAAGCGCCACCAAGATGTATCGTGATCTGTGAAAAGTCTTTTGGTGAAATGGTATGAAAAGGGATATAACGGATTTTGTGGCTAAGTGTCCCAATTGTCAGAAAGTCAAAGTAGAACATCAGAAACCAGGAGGTATGACTCAAGAGATCGACATTCCTACTTGGAAATGAAAAAGTGATTAACATGGACTTCATCACAGGTTTACCTCGTACTCGCAAACAACATGACTCCATTTGGGTGGTAGTTGATAGAATTACTAAGTCTGCGCGCTTTTTGGCTGTGAAGGCTACAAATTCAGTGGAGGACTACGCCAAGCTTTACATTAATGAGATAGTCAGGTTGCATGGGGTTCCTTCATTTATCATCTCAGATAGAGGTCCTCAGTTTACCTCTTATTTTTGGAAGTCATTTCAAAAGGATCTTGGTACTCAGGTTAATCTTAGCACAGTATTTCATCCGCAGACAGATGGTCAAGTAGAGAGTACCATTCAGACCTTAAAGGATATGTTGAGGGCTTGCGTTATTAATTTCAAGGGTAGTTGCGATGATCACCTACCTCTTATAGAGTTCACCTATAATAATAGTTACCATTCCAGCATTCAGATGGCCCCTTATGAGGCATTATATGGGCGTAGAAGTAGATCTCCAGTTTGTTGGTTTGAAGTAGGTGAAACAACCTTGATAGGGTCAGATTCAGTTCATAATGCTATGGAGAAAGTGCAACTTATTAGAGATAGACTCAAGACAGCCTAGAGTCGCCAGAAGTCCTATGCAGATGTAAGAAGAAGGGAATTAGAGTTCCAAGTTGATGATTGGGCTTTCTTGAAAGTGTCACCTATGAAAGGGGTGATGAGATTTGGCCAGAAAGGGAAACTCAGTCCCAGATATGTAGGCCCTTACAAGATCTTGAAAAAGGTTGGTAAAGTGGCTTATGAGTTAGAGTTGCCAATAGAACTAGCAGCAGTGCATCCAGTTTTTCATATTTCGTTGCTGAAGAAGTGTGTGGGTGATCCAGCATCTATAGTACCTTTAGAAAGTGTGGTTGTGAAGGATAGTCTCACTTATGAATTGGTACTAGTTGAAATCCTTGATCGTCAGGTTCGAAGGTTGAGAAACAAAGAAGTCGCTTCAGTCAAAGTTTTGTGGAGGAGTTAGTCAGTCGAGGGAGCTACTTGCGAAGCAGAAGCAGGCCAAGTATCCTCACCTCTTTCCTTTCGATTCCATTCCAGCTTGAGGTAATAGTTCCTCTTCAGTTTTTCAGTCATTAGCATCATGTTCCTTCAGTTTGTGCTTGCATTTTCAGCGTACTTGCATGTTCTTGGAACTTAGTTCAGTCAGAAATCAGTTTTAGTAATTTTGTGGTAGGGTTGCAGCTCTTTCCCTTCTTTTCAACTAGTTAGTCTTCATGAAGCTTTCAACTCAACTTTGTGCTAGGGGGTTCTTATGACCTTAAGTCATATCCAAATCCATTCGAACACCAAAGAACTAACCCTTACATATATGAGCAATTAAAAAATTACTCGATACAATTTTCTACGTAAATGAAAAATTGTTCAAGTGTTAACTTAAATTTTTTTGAGGAGTTACATGGTCTTTCAAAATAGTTTTTCTACATCTACGAAATAGTGTCAAGTCTATGTATGCTCTTCCCTCCTAGATCCCACTAATAAAATTTTACCGGATATGTTGTTGTTGTTGTATTTTTTACTAGCAATACAAGTATTTTAAGCTAGCGTTTGGTCATACATTCCCAAATATTTTTGGCAAGTAATTTTTGGGTGAAGTTCTTAGTGAAGTTTTACCATGCGATTGACCATAATATTTTGAGAAAAATATTTAACTTTTTAAAGAAATGATTTATACCATAAGTTATAAAAACTATTAAAAGTACCCATAAGCTTGTACATTATATAATGAACATCTTCCTTGAAAAGTCATGACAACAAACATAATTAATATAAATTTTAAAAAATAAAAAAAATATCATTAATTTGTATACAAAAAAACAACTATTACTACTTATTATACGTGACTTCAAAGAGTAAACTCGAATAAAAATAGATAAATATGTTTATAACAATATAATTATTTTGTCACGATCCGAGACTATCCCCTAGTCGTAACATGGTGCTTAAAATTAGAAGTAACCCCACACTAACCCTTGATACTGTCATGGTTAGGGATGTTCATGGTTATGGTTATAAAACCAAACCGAACTGCAATCCAAACCAAACCGATTAAAAAAGGCCGATATTTGGTTGAATTTGGTTAGGTTCAATTTTAAATTTTGGAAAACCTATATTATATGGTTTGGTTTTGGTTTACTAAAAATTAACTACAAAAATAACCAAACCGAACCGAGATGTTATATATAAATTTTATAATTATTTATAAATAAAGTATAAGTATTTAGATAAATTTTAATTAACTTAAGTCTTTAATTTTACTATTTTCTGAAGCCATGCACTTAAAGTTTAGCCCAACTATTAAAACCTTAAGTCTAAATCTCTCAATATTCATTACTTTATAGATCACACTTTCTTTGTTCTTTATAAATTTTTATAACGTTGCATTGAATAATTTAAAGCTCAAGCTAAAGAAGATGGTAATTGATTAGTTTTGACTATGAAATATTAGTTGTTGTTTTTTTTAGAAGTAATTTCTCAATACTTTAAGGTGTAATTTTATTGAAAAGCCTATTGATAAGATGTTGAGATCTCCAGAATATTGAACCAACTTTATGCTATTGACAATGAGTTTTTTTGGTTTCTAAAACTTGGTACATTGGATGAATCACTTTGTTCATGTAATAGCTTATTTGTGAATTATTTATGTACTAAGTGTTTGTGTCTATTGAGATGCATATGTCCTCAACAAACTTATTCCTTTTGAACCGAAAAAGCCTAACCAAATCGACGGTTATTTTTTTTGATTGGGTTTGGTTTGCTTTTAGAAATTTAAAAATTGATTTAAATTGGTTTGATTTTGGTTTTAACTAATAACCGATCCAAACCGAACCATGAATACCCCTAGACTCATGATCGGTCATAAGCAACTAAATATGAACGTGTAAAACAACTAAAATGACTTGAGTAGAAGCATAATTATGGAATATTGGTTCAATATATTTTTGAACAAATTTTTGTATATAATAAATGTAATATGAAAAGAATCTGAAATAGAATTGACTGAATACAACAACTCTATGTCACGACCCAAGTCTAGGGCTTAGACGTGACCGGCGAATGGGGAACCCGAGGGAACCCCAAACAAGCCTCATAGCATATCATTACACATCCTTGGTCGCGGAAGCAATTAAAATGACCATAAGCGATACGTATAATCAAGGGGAAATTGGGACTAAGGGAGCAAGACAAAAAAAGAATAATACATAAATACCATAGATGAGTCAAGCTCAAACATAATACACAACTTGTCCAACACCACCTCTAAACATGGATACTTAGCGGGGGCCGAGACAAACTACCGGGCTCACCCTCATAGTCAATACATAATTAAAAAGGAAAAGGTCTTATACATAACAAAAGATCATAAGCAACGTCCCCCTTTTAATGGAGGACTCACCAATAACCTTGATAGGAAATCGTATTAGCCACGTGGAGGAGGATGGTCGGACGGTGCTCGGTCCCTACATGGTGACATCATGTAGGCATAGAGTATGCATTAGTACGTTTGAATGTACTAAGTATATGGGATGCAATGCAATGTAACAATGGATGGACATTATAGGCAAAATGCATAATCGTACCAGATAGATAACATATTAATGAGATGATATGTATAATGATGCTTATATAAAAATCATATTTAGTAGGGCATAGTATATGTGTAGTGAGTGACCATCAATATAGCATTTCCAAGGCCTACCACCCCCTTGGAGAGGCGAAAGAGGTACAAACCCCTCAATGTGGTTACCCGGGCCTACCACCCCCGAGCTAGGGACCAAGGTACAAACCCCTCGATATGGTTATACGGGCCTACTACCCCCCGTACTAGGCAACCAAGGTACCAACCCCTTGATACGGTTCCCCGAGCCTACAACCCCGAGCTAGGCTTGGTCGACTCACACCATATAGAGAAAATCATATACATGTATCCATTTCATCATCATTTCAATACTTATATAATCATCCGACTCATAGGACGTACATTGGACCTTCCATTTCATAAGAATTCTATAAATGACATTTTATCAAACATATGGTGGGCTACTTGTTCATGTAAATAAAATCATGTGTTTCAAGAGTACTAAGTCCAACCAATTTTCAAAATCTATATAAAACAGCCCACCAACAACATACATATATATATACATATATAACAACCTTCATAATTTGATCATGGAGGCATGAAAACCATAAACATCACATAATAATACCATTTCATGAAAATATGCAAGATAGACCTTAATAGGGTGTGTAGTAGTGATTCCATAATTCAAGAGTTCATAAATGATCATAAGGACCCATAAACTTGAAGTAAAATAGAGGATAAATGGTTGGACTTGTGGAAAGGAAGGTTTCCACAATCAACCCACATACCTCAACTTTGGAGAATTCTTGATGAAGATTGGAATGGAGAATTGCTTGAGATTGAATCTTGAATCCGAATTAAAGCTTGGGATTCTTGAATTTGGTGGATGATCTTGGTGGAATTTTTGGAGAGGGCTTAGAGAGTGTTCTTGGATGTTTTGAAGTTAAATGACTAAGTATGGATATGTCCCCTTTTTATAAAAAACGTCCCAACACTTAGAAAAAAAAATGAGGCGGATGAACAGTGTTTTCGGCTACTGGAATTTGCATTTTCTGTCGGATAGGTTTTACGAAAACGGTCATAACTCCTTCATCCTAACTCGGAATGAGGTGAAACAAATTGCGTTGGAAAGATAACTCATAGAGCTTCAATTTTGATAGTTTGAGCTCCTTCCAGTTCCTTGTGTGCTGAGAGATATGCCCCTTTAAAGTTGACCCTCAAAATCGCATTTTTTGCGATTTTCGAATTTTGATACGGTTGCTCTAAAATTCGGGTTAGACCCATTTCCCACTCAATTTGACCCCTTTAGGTGTTTCCGAAGCACATTTTCGGGCATTTTTGGGTCGTTTCAATATCTCCCCTTGGGAACATTCTTCCCCGAATGTCAAAGAAATGTACATGAGAGACATAAACATGGCAAATTCAGCCCACATAAGGATGCAACAATGCACTTACACCTCATTTCAAAAACTTCAACATAGTTGTAAAACCACAATGAACTTGTTAACTTAAACATGAATGTATGCAATGACATGGTGGCTGAACTTAAGACCTGAGATTTTATAAAGGGCTTAGATCAATACCTTAAGCTTGAGTGGAGTGGAAAAGATAAGGATATCGCCTTTGCATGTCCGCTTCGGCCTCCCAAGTAGCACTTTCAACTTGTTGATTTCTCCAAAGGACTTTAACGGAAGCCACATCTTTGTTTCTCAATCTCTTCACTTGTCTATCTAAAATCTGGATCGAAACCTCTTCATAGGTTAAATAATCTTCAACAACACCCACAACATCAAGAGACACAATGGCATTCGGATCACCCACACACTTCCTCAACATAGACACATGAAATACCGGATGAACCAAATCCATTTCGCTAGGCAATTCCAACTCATAAGCTACCTTGCCAATTCTCCTCATCACCTTATAAGGACCCACGTATCTTGGGCTCAACTTGCCCTTCTTACCAAAACGAACCACACCCTTCATGGGTGACACCTTCAAATAGACCCAATCACCAACTTGGAATTCAAGAGCCCTTCTCCTCACATCGGCATAGGACTTTTGGCGACTTTGGGCCGACTTCAACCTTTCTCTAATCATCCTAACCTTCTCAAGAGCCTCCATAACTAGATCTGGTCCTAACAAGGCCACCTCACCAACCTCAAACCATCCAACCGGTGATCTACAACGCCTCCCATAGAGAGCCTCAAAAGGAGCCATACCGATGCTAGAATGATAACTATTGTTATAGGCAAACTCAATCAATGGAAGATGATCATCCCAACTACCCTTAAGTTCCAATACACAAGCCCTAAGCATATCCTCAAGTGTTTGGATAGTCCTTTCGGCTTGTCCATCCGTTTGCGGGTGAAAGGCCGTAGTAAGCTTAACTCTCGTACCTAGACCCCTTTGAAAGGACTTCCAAAAGTGTGAAGTAAATTGAGTACCACGGTCCGATATGATGGATAGAGGAATCCCATGCAACCTTACCAAGTCATGAATATATAATCTTGCATAATTCCGCCCCATATGTTGTCTTTACCGGTAGAAAATGAGCCGATTTTGTCATCCTATCAACCACCACCCAAATAGAATCAAAACCTTTTCTAGTCTTGGGTAAACCAACTACAAAATCCATATTAATTTCTTCCCACTTCCAAGTAGGAATCTCTATGTCTTGGGTTAGGCCACCCGGCCTTTGATGTTCGGCCTTGACTTGTTGGCAACTATGACAACCGGAGACGAATTTGGCAATGTCCTTCTTCATGCCTCCCCACCAATACACATCTCTCAAATCTCTATACATTTTGGTGGAACCGGGGTGGATGGAGTAGGAAGAATTATGAGCCTCCTCAAGAATTTTCTCCCTCAAACCATCAACACAAGGCACACACAACCTACCTTGGTACCTAAGGGTACCATCCCCCCCTTGGGAGAAAACTTCCACCTTGCCCTCTTTCACCAAGGCCTTCAATTCTAACAAGGAAGAGTCAAGATCTTGTTTTTCTATCACCTCGTCAACCAAGGAAGACCTAGCACCATCAACAACGACCACACCACCATTACCAACCTCTTTCAACCTAACCCCCAACATAGCCAACCGATGCACCTCCCTAGCCATTTTCCTATCACCAATATCAACATGAGCTAGGCTACCCATAGACACCCTACTCAAAGCATCCGCCACCACATTAGCTTTACCGGGATGATAATGCACACTCATATCATAATCTTTAAGAAATTCTAGCCACCTTCTTTGTCTCAAGTTGAGATCTTTTTGGGTGAAGACATATTGGAGGCTCTTATGATCGGTAAACACATCAACATGTACCCCATACAAGTAGTGACGCCAAATCTTTAAAGCAAACACCACCGCGGCTAATTCAAGATCATGCGTAGGATAGTTCTTTTCATGCACTTTGAGTTGTCTAGAAGCATAGGCTATCACCTTACCATTTTGCATTAGAACACAACCCAAACCAACTCTAGAAGCATCACAATACACAACAAATCCCTCAAGCCCATCCGGTAGTGATAATATAGGAGCGGACACAAGTTTATCTTTCAAGGTTTGAAAACTCCTTTCGCACTCATCGGTCCACTCAAACTTAGCCTTCTTTTGTGTCAACTTAGTCATGGGAGAAGCAATAGAAGAAAACCCATTCACAAATCTCCGGTAGTAACCCGCTAAGCCCAAGAAGCTAATATCGATGGGGTCAATGGCCTAGGCCAATTTTTAATCACATCGGTCTTCTTAGGGTCTACCTTAATACCATCCCCCGACACCACATGACCTAGGAAGGCAACCTCCCTCAACCAAAATTCACACTTTTCATACTTGGCATACAACTTCTCCTCTCTCAATCTTTGCAACACCACCCTCAAGTGACCCATATGTTCTACCTCGCTATGCGAATAGATTAAAATATCATCAATGAAGACCACAACAAAGGAATCAAGGTAGGGTTTAAAGACTCTATTCATTAAGTCCATAAAGATAGCCGGTGCATTGGTCAACCCAAAGGACATGACCACAAATTCATAATGCCCATACCTAGTCCTAAGGCTGTCTTAGGAATGTCACACTCCCTCACCTTCACTTGATGATACCCGGACCGAAGATCAATCTTAGAGAAGTGGCTAGCCCCTTGCAATTGGTCGAACAAGTCATCAATCCTAGGAAGAGGATATTTATTCTTGACGGTGACCTTATTGAGTTGCCGGTAATCAATACACATCCTAAGGGACCCATCTTTCTTCTTCACAAACAACACCGGTGCACCCCATGGTGATTGGCTAGGCCTAATAAAACCCTTCTCCGAAAAGTCCCTCAATTGTTCTTTCAACTCCTTTAACTCCGCCGGGGCCATACGGTAAGGGGGAATAGAAATAGGTTGAGTATCGGGGAGGAGGTCTATGCCAAAATCTATTTCCCTTTCGGGAGGAACACCGGGAAGGTCATTAGGAAAGACATCAAGAAATTCATTTACGACCGGAACCGACTCGACTCTATAGGAAGGGTTTTGGACTCCACATCTCTAACCCTCACAAGGTGATAGAGACACCCCTTAGAGATCAACTTACGGGCTTTAATGCAAGAGATGAACCTACCCTTGACTACCACATTTTGGCTTTCCCATTCAAGAATGGGTTCACTAGGGAATTGGAATTTGACCCTACGGGTTCTACAATCAATGGAAGCATAGTATGCATGCAACCAATCCATCCCAAGAATAACATCAAAATCGACCATGTTCAACTCAACAAGATCACAAGGCAATATTTTATGCAAGATGCAAATAGGACAATTCCTATAGACCTTCCTAGCAACCATATATGCACCAATAGGAGTAGACACCTTATATGACTCATGCAACAAGTCGGGCTCAACATGAAACTTTTTGGCAACAAAGGGGGTGACAAAAGAAAGAGAGGCACCCGGATCAATTAATGCATATACATCAAAGTCAAAGATTTTTAACATACCGGTAATGACGTCGGGGACTTCATCGACCCCTTGCCTCCCATGTAAAGCATAAAATCGATTGTGCCTTGGGGCACCACCTTGTCGGCCCCCTCTCCCCAAAGGAACCGCATTGGCACCTTGTGGACGGACCTCCTTACCCTTGTTGTGATTCCGAGGACAATCTATTGCTTTGTGCCCCATTTCCCCACAACTATAGCAAGCACCGGTATTTCTCAAGCACGGGCCACCATGACCCTTACCACACTTCGGACATACATCAATAGGACCCATACCACCAACACCTTGGGCCCTTGGAACATCATTGGCAAACCCCTTATGGGGCGCATGAGAAGACCCTTGGCCTTGATGAAACCGGCCTCCCCTTCGACTTTGGAACTTGCCCTCAAAACGGGCCCTCTTGGCCTTATGACCCTCTCCTCTTCCTCAACTTCTCCTCCTCCATTTGTTCGGCATAGACCATCAAGCGGGACAAGTCCATGTCACTAATCAACATTGCGGACCGGCATTCTTCACTCACTAGGTCGGACACACCCATCACGAATTTATTCATTCTAGATCGTGAGTCGGTAACCAAGTGTGGAGCATATCTTGAAAGTTGGTTAAACTTGAGGGCATACTCCCTCACACTCATAGACCCTTGTTTTAAATTCATGAACTCCACCAATTTGGCTTCCCTAAGCTCAAGAGGAAAGAATCGATTAAGGAAAGCCGTTTTGAACACTTCCCAAGGCACCACATAGTTTGCCCCCTTCTCTTCTTTCCATTGGTTGTACCATATTTGGGCCACCCCTTTTAGTTGGTAGGCCGCCAACTCCGCCTTATCTTCTTCGACCTCATGCCCATGATAGCTAATATCTTGTGGACTTCATCAATGAACTCTTGAGGGTCTTCATCTAACTTAGACCCATAGAATTCCTGGGGATTCATCCGCACGAAGTCTCTCACCCGAGATGCCGGGGTAGGAGCCTCGAGGAACTTGGGCCCCGTGGTTGGCTTGATTAGCCATAGCTTGAGCAAATAAAGTAAGGGCATCCCGAAGATCCCCATTGGTCGGTTGTTCCTCGGGTGCGCGGGCTCGTTTTCCTCTTGTATTAGGCATGATCTAGCATAACAAAGAACAAACCGTTAGGGGAAAAAAAACTTAATTCAACTCTACCGCACGACTTAGAACATGAAGAAGGGAAACATTTCCTAAAACGTCTCATAGCCTCCTACTCATAATTGTGGTGCACAACACAACCATGAATCGGACTCTAATCAACGCGGTGTGTTGGACTCCGAGGATCTATCAACCTGGCTCTGATACCAAGTTTGTCACGACCCAAGTCTAGGGCTTAGACGTGACCGGCGAATGGGGAACCCGAGGGAACCCTAAACAAGCCTCATAGCATATCATTACACATCCTTGGTCGCGGAAGCAATTAAAATGACCATAAGCGATACGTATAATCAAGGGGAAATTGGGACTAAGGGAGCAAGACAAAAAGAGAATAATACATAAATACCATAGATGAGTCAAGCTCAAACATAATACACAACTTGTCCAACACCACCTCTAAACATGGATACTTAGCGGGGCCGAGACAAACTACCGGGCTCACCCTCATAGTCAATACATAATTAAAAAGGAAAAGGTCTTATACATAACAAAAGATCATGAGCAACGTCCCCCTTAATGGAGGACTCACCAATAACCTTGATAGGAAATCGTATTAGCCACGTGGAGGAGGATGGTCGACGGTGCTCCGGTCCCTACATGGTGACATCATGTAGGCATAGAGTATGCATTAGTACGTTTGAATGTACTAAGTATATGGGATGCAATGCAATGTAACAATGGATGGACATTATAGGCAAAATGCATAATCGTACCCGATAGATAACATATTAATGAGATGATATGTATAATGATGCTTATATAAAAATCATATTTAGTAGGGCATAGTATATGTGTAGTGAGTGACCATCAATATAGCATTTCCAAGGCCTACCACCCCCTTGGAGAGGCGAAAGAGGTACAAACCCCTCAATGTGGTTACCCGGGCCTACCACCCCCGAGCTAGGGACCAAGGTACAAACCCCTCGATATGGTTATACGGGCCTACTACCCCCGTACTAGGCAACCAAGGTACCAACCCCTTGATACGGTTACCCGAGCCTACAACCCCGAGCTAGGCTTGGTCGACTCACACACCATATAGAGAAAATCATATACATGTATCCATTTCATCATCATTTCAATACTTATATAATCATCCGACTCATAGGACGTACATTGGACCTTCCATTTCATAAGAATTCTATAAATGACATTTTATCAAACATATGGTGGGCTACTTGTTCATGTAAATAAAATCATGTGTTTCAAGAGTACTAAGTCCAACCAATTTTCAAAATCTATATAAAACAGCCCACCAACAACATACATATATATATACATATATAACAACCTTCATAATTTGATCATGGAGGCATGAAAACCATAAACATCACATAATAATACAATTTCATGAAAATATGCAAGATAGACCTTAATAGGGTGTGTAGTAGTGATTCCATAATTCAAGAGTTCATAAATGATCATAAGGACCCATAAACTTGAAGTAAAATAGAGGATAAATGGTTGGACTTGTGGAAAGGAAGGTTTCCACAATCAACCCACATACCTCAACTTTGGAGAATTCTTGATGAAGATTGGAATGGAGAATTGCTTGAGATTGAATCTTGAATCGGAATTAAATCTTGGGATTCTTGAATTAGGTGGATGATCTTGGTGGAATTTTTGGAGAGGGCATAGAGAGTGTTCTTGGATGTTTTGAAGTTAAATCACTAAGTATGGATATGTCGCCTTTTTATAAAAAACGTCCCAACACTTAGAAAAAAAATGAGGCGGGTGAACAGTGTTTTCGGCTACTGGAATTTGCATTTTCTGTCGGATAGGTTTTACGAAAACGGTCATAACTCCTTCATCCTAACTCGGAATGAGGTGAAACAAATTGCGTTGGAAAGATAACTCATAGAGCTTCAATTTTGATAGTTTGAGCTCCTTCCAGTTCCTTGTGTGCTGAGAGATATGCCCCTTTAAAGTTGACCCTCAAAATCGCATTTTTTGCAATTTTCGAATTTTGATACGGTTGCTCTAAAATTCGGGTTAGACCCATTTCCCACTCAATTTGACCCCCTGAATAAGAATATGAAGTCGAATTTTCGAAATGATGCACGGATTTTGAGATATATGAAAATTACAATTTTAGGTTATTCCGAAGCACATTTTCGGGCATTTTTGGGGTCGTTTCACTCTAATAGTAAGAACCTGAATCTATATCACATGAAATACTAGTTGAAATAACATACTAGAACTACAAACTGAATTGAGTGCTCGAAATAAGAGAACTCATCACATGTTGGCTAGAAGTTGCAATCTGACTAACTAGCTAAGATCCTAATAGTAAGAACCTAAATCTATATCACATGAAATATGTAGGCAAAAGAAGTATGCGATCAGTACTTTAAATGCATTGAGTATGTCAGATATGCATGGTAATCTATAAAACTGGACATGATGAATCTTAGATGATAACCTGAATATGGAACTAAAATACATAAACTGATACAATGACCAAGTAGTAAAGCATGCAACTGATAGATACTAAAACTAAAATAACTAATGCAGAGTTAAAACAATAATGCGAACGAATGAACTGTGGGAGATACTAAAACCGACATAAACCATGTGAGCTAGTACACGGAGTATAGTGTACTATTTCCACACCAAAAAGAGAGTGTCCCAATTGCGAAGGTAATGAGCATGATATCTTAACTAAGGTGGATTCACTAGCTAAAATCTATATAGACAAAACCTACAGTGGCATGTAGTTTTGGGACTTAGGCATTGCTACTAAAGTTCCACAGATGCTAAACAGAAATCTTCATCCCTAAAGTCCACTCGATGCTAAGTATACTCTCAATGGAGAAATTCATAAATCTGGAAACAGTAATAATCTGACACTACCGAATCATACTGATAACTGATATATACTAAGTAGCTCATAAATCATAATAGCTGAAATAATCTGAAAGATACTTTATCAAAAAACATCTAAATCATGATAACTGATACTGAGAGATACTTTACATTAATGTATCATAGTTCATGAAAATATGATAATCTGAGACATGCATATGAAAATAGCATAATTATGATCATGAAAATACTTGCATGCTATGGGTTCATGAAAATATCATCAAAAACATTGAATTATAATCAAAATCATGCAATTGAAGATTAATCATGAAGGAGAAACTGAATATCAATAAGAACCCATGAAAATAATAAAAACCCTAGTTTGGAGAAATCATAATTTGAAGAAATTGGATTTCCTTGGGACTCAATGGGTGAAGAGAGACCCATTGGTGAATTTCCCACATTCTTGGAATGAAATTTTTTGGTTAAATCACTGAACTTGAAGTTAAATATAATTTCTTGAACTCTTTCATAAAATAATGCACTTGAAATTAAAGATAATACTATTTTCTTAAAATATATCTTGACGACATTAATTCATCGTCAAATCTCTTTCCACACTAAGGAATTGACCTTAATATCTATGCACAATTGTCGCGCCCCATTTTTCGCAAATTGGGTTTTATCCACGACCTAACAACTTTTTTTTATTTGGGGTAGTTAATTAATTTAAAAAGTCATTTTCTATATAATTGTGTATTTTCTATATCATTGCTCATCTTTCTTTAATTGTTTGATGTTAGTTTAATTTTTAAGTTATATATTTTATCACTTAGCTTAATTAATAAATAGTGACCCTAATTCCTACTTGTAACCTTCCTCTTGAGGTAATTTGAACTCTTACCCAATCTATGGTTTCACAGACCCTTAAATTAGTTAGTGCCCAAACGCGCCTTTAATTTCTTAGGTGGAGACTATTTTAAGTGGATTTTGTGAGAGGTGCAAAGGCACAACATCACGAGAAATAAAAAATAAAAGAGGTTCTCAATTGAGTGAAGTATGAGCAGAATGATAGTTATCAATATGGTAACATTTAGCACATAGATGAAAATCAGCAACACATAAACAATTTTAAGGAAAACAGTAAATAAATAATAAATAAAAGAGAAAATAAACCTATATTAGAGATTCGGCATTTTCATGGTAGAAGCGGATAGTCTTGCTATCGTGGAACCATGAGTCTTCTCGCATAGAACCTCTTCAAGTCCGTGTCTACCCAACTGTTAGAAATTTTAATTAGGTCATACATTTTGCATAAACCTAGGTGGTTTGATCCTTGGTGTCAATCCACACTATTAGTAGTCACCCTATCGTCTAAAAGGTTCCAACACCCTTTAGACAAACTGCATATTACATGCCAATGTAATTCATAACAATTAATTTTAAGTCAAGTTATGCCAAATGAAGTTTAGAATTTGTTATTTGTTTGCAGAGTCATGACATCTACATGTTCCGTCAACCCGCAATTGGTCGTAGAAGTAAATTACAAATAAAGAGATTGGTGGAACAATATCAATAAAGACCATGAAATAGAGATTCATCATTGATTGGTCGGCCATACTTTCCTCATTTTTGTTATACTGGACCGTCAATTGATTAGGACTTTGCTGCAATTTTGTGACCCCTTGAGGATGGTCTTCAAGTTTAGTAATTTTGAATTGGTACCTAAAATTGAAGAAATTTGTGGCTTCATTAAATTGTCTTACCATGAGTGAAATGATTATACCTTATAAACCATTATTGAGAAAAATTCTAGAAAGCCTGGGAATGAAGTACAATCCAACATTAACCTATTTGGATCTTGGGTGGATTTCTTTCAACTTTTTGTATTCACGCTTCGGCCGTGAAGGTAGTTCTTTTTCTTCTATGAGGAATTTGAATGCTCCGCCGAGAGATGTAAAAAATATCGTGTAAATGACTTTTCCATAACATTATTGGGTTCTCTAGTTTTTCCCAAAGTAAGAAGAAAGATCGATACCCGTTTGTGGTTCGTGCATTAGCGCAAGGAAGGAATGAACCTAGAAAAACTATAGTGGCCATGATATTAGCAGAGATCATGAGGAGTGTGTTTGCAAGTGTCAATGGTAGAATATTTTTCAAAGAATGCAACATTTTGCTACAATTGTGGGCCATCGAACACTTTTATAGACTACTTGACAGGATAGATCTTCTCGACAGTATGGGCAACAAAATTGATAGTCATCCAAGAAGAATGGAAGGTTTCACTGCCCCTGTGGGATTTGTAGATTGGCAAATATTTTTTATAGAACACAATGACTATCACATTCAATGAAAACTCTATTAGCTATCTACCCCCCGTGCCATAGTGAGACAATGAAACGTTATTTCATTGAGCTTATTAGCTTAAAAGACGTCCAACCATATGCTCCTCTTCAAATACTCTGTCAGTTTGTGATAGGTGCAAGGCACAACATCACGAGAGATAAAAAATAAAAGAGGTTCCATATTGGGGGAAGTATGAACCAAATAACAGTTATCAAAGTGGTAACATTTAGCACGTAGATGAAAATCAGTAACACAAACAGTTTTAAGGAAAGCAGTAAATAAATAAATAAATAAATGAATGAATACATAAATATTAAATTAAAAAAAACATACAGACAAATAATGACAAAGGGAAGAAAATCAAATAAATTAGGAAAGGGGCAAGTGAACAAGGAAACAATCAAATAAGGATAATGAAAGAGAATTAAAAATGAAATAAAACAAAATAAAAGGAAAGAAAATAACAAGTAAGTAAGGAAAACAAATAATAATTTTGACATCGTAATAACAAGACAAACGAAATAAACACGAAATGGTAATAAACTAGTTATATCCATAGCATAATCGTCATTCTATCGCGTCCCATTTTTCGCAAAACGAAATTTATGCACTACCAAACAACTCTTTTAGATCTTTTTTAATGAATTAAAGGCGCGTTAGGGCACTTAACTAACCAGATTATTACAGGCGGGGAATCAATTATGAACATGCTGGAATTTATCAAATCTATAGGCAGATCTAATCCATTAACATTACTACTTATAGACAAGATTTTTATGTGAATAGCATGCATAATCTGTCATATAGATAATCAGAAAACAACTCAATAATCAATTTTAAATCAAATTTTAGCGACCTAGTTTTAATTATTGGACAGACTTGGAGTTAATTATTGAACAAGGTGATAGTGATAAGTTCGAAGCAGATCCATTTTGTCCCTTTTTTAGCATGCTAAAAATTAATAAGTCGTAAATAGCGTCTATCTAAACATAATAGAGGATCAATTATTTATTTTTAATCCTATACATGAGTTTCTATATCACAAAAAGTTCTAAAAGTATTTTGAAACTTTGGAGCATGAATTCTATTCAAGCCAGCATTCTGGAATAATTAACATATTGAAGTTGTTAAAAAATCTGGTTAATTATCATGTTATTTATTATAATCTAATTAATTAACATAATTAACTTATTCATTAGATCCTATAAACAGGGTTTCTAAATAAAAGAGAAGTTACAATAAATAGTTTAAGCCTATAGGCATAATTTCTACACCCAAATAATATACTGAACAAATAATTGAATCTTATAAACATGGCATCTAATCTGAATAGCATGTTTTTAAAAATAATACAATCCTATAAGCATTGTTTTCTAAAACAAGAGCACAATATGCACTCGATTATTAAGCCTTAATTCTTACGAAACCAAAGTTGAATACTTTAATTTTAATAGAGCTGACAAGCTACACATATTACAGATATTAAAGCATGTAAATTCTAGCCGACATTAAATACATACAGAGGTGATAGGTAATACAATGGCATGCATGATTCTTTTAGTTATAATCAGATAATTGACTATCAATACACACATAAGTTTAACAAATAAAATAAAATAATATCAGGTAGCGCGTAAATTCCCCTCACCCTTAGAGAGAGTTGGAGTTGCAACAAAATTATTACAAAATCGAAATAAGAAAATAAAATAATACATAAAATCTAAACACTACTAATTCCGTCCGGAATCCCGTCCCAGAGGGGAACTCTTCGACATCTTGAACTTTATGTTCAAAATCCTACCAAACACAAGGGAGATACCGACAAATATATAACACATAAAAGCAATCTAATACAATAAGTTAATAATACTAATTATATGGGAAGAACCAACATACACACATTTATTTATTTCATATATCTGGCAAAAGGTGGACAAACAAGCATTTTTACAGGTAAAGCATAACAATAAATATAATATCACACAGAGCGTGGGAAGAACGAAAACTGATCCGTAGGCTTCCTTTTATTTATTTGCACAATAAGTATGTGAAATAACGTACCAATGCAAGACAAGATTTTAAACAAATGAAGAACACTAACCGGCTAGGTAGATTAATTAGTCAGGCGAGTAAATGATTCCTAATAAACTTGAAGCAGCCCACTCAAAACAGAGAACCTTTTCTTTTAAAGTAGAGAGTATTTTTTATTTTTTATGATTGTTAAAGAGTGTTATAAAAAAGTATGTAAAGGATGAAACAAAGGTCTTATTTATAGTGAAAGAAGGATCAGTCATTAAAAGGAAAATGATTAATTAATGGGGGGCAAATTTGAAATCTTTATTTCCTTTTATGAAGAGAGTAAAAGTTGGTAGCGAATTTCCCCTAAAATCATTAAAGATTTTCTCAAGATAGAAGAATGAAGATCTGCCCACAATTCAATAAGGCAAGGGATATTAAATAATACTAGCAATTTGCATAAAAGTAGGCACCAATGGAATATTTAATTAAGGGAATAAATAATCATGCTTTTCAGAGACTTATTTTTAACAAAAAAAAATACTATAAAAAGACAAAAAGTTCATTAAGGGCATTCATCAACAATAGAATCAACTACCATAAACAGAGACAGAGGCGAATCTAGGATTTTTTGAACATGAGTGCATCAAGTAAAATGTATTGAAGTGAGAATTGATCCTTAATCCTCAAAGTGAAAAGCTCAACATTTAACCATGTGGATCATTTAGACTTCTTGTAGTACGGGTGCAAGAATCTAATATTATACAAAATGTTAAAAAATATACATATAAAATATCTAATTTTACGAAGAGACCACGGGTGCGGATGCCCTATTTTTTTGCTGTAAATTCGCCACTAAACAGAGACAGTAAAATTTTTACTATATACCATGATGTATCATAAGATTTTAAACCAATATTTATGGCAAGGCCGAATTAGCATAATCAGTAAATACAAATTATTCAAGTTAACTAAGGAACCAACCAATTCAAAGTTTTAAAACGATTAAAGGAATCAATTATTAATCAACAATTACTATATACCATGATGTATCACACTAACATGTTAGCTATTACAAATAGCTTCCATAAATAAAGCAATTAGTCAGTAATTTATGACATAAATAAGCCAGTTATACGAACCTCAGACTAAATCAAAATCATCGCAAGTAATTAAATACTAACGGGCATATTCGACGACAATTTAGACAAAGGAAAGGAGATTTCACATTTAAGGGCATAAGTAAAGAATCAGTGAGCCGAAATCCAAAAAAAAAAAAAAACACAAAGAGTTTCATGTTGAACAGAATTCGCAATCATATTAAGTATGAATCTGAAATTGTTCATATCAACAAAGGATAGATACGAATAAGGCGAAACTAAAAATCACATATGATAGCAAAACTCATAACAAACACTGTAATCATAAAGCAAGCAGCATAAAAATCCTTACTCAAATAGTATCCACAACGATAAACATGCATTGGGTTGCTAAAACCTTCTACCCAAAATTCAAAGGGAGAAATTAGGAGATGTTAAGAGAAAAGTAATAATAAAACAAGAACGAATAGCAAACCCAAGCTTCTAGTCGACCTGACTCTTGACCGGAATCTTGGTCGGAGCGATTTCTGGTCGCTGCTGTTGTTATTCTCCGTCACAGCTACTCCGCCGGCGGCTGCTGTCTTGCTGGAGTTGGGTCGCTGTTTGTTGTTGTTGTCGCTGGAAAGAGCTACTGGTCCGAGCGGCGCTCCTGCCGCTGTTGTCTCTTTGCCCCTGCCGGCTGCCGGAGAAGAGAAAGAGGCGGAGGGAGAATGGGAGGAGAAGAGGAGAGGGATTCTCGCCAGCATTGGGTTTTCCGCCGGAAACGGAGAGGACAACATCGAGCGGGGAGAGAGAGGGGGGTTTCCCCCTGTAGGACTCCGTTATAAAAGGAAACTTTCTGTACTAGTTTCTTGTTGTAAACTCAACCCATCCACCGCCTTATAACTTCTACTTTGCGAGGTTAACGTTCTCCTAATCCCAGTTGGATTTCGTCTGAAAGGAACATGTTAGCGCAACTTGTTCCTTTCATCTGTTTCCCTATTTGTCAATCATCAATATCTTTCTCGATCCAACAAATTTCCCATTTTTGATGATGACAAACCATTACTTCTTGTGTGCATAACTCAATATGTGTTATGTCAATTTCTTAAAGCACAACACACAAAGCAAACATATTAGAGGATCAAGTTAGACCAATTGAGTTATAAATATTACACAAGTATGCATTTTCCCCTTTTGGCATCATAAAACACTGTTAAGGCATATAACACACTAAGAGAAGCAAATTCGACACTCATGGCCACTAGGCTATCACCTACACAAACACTTAAAAATCAAGAACTCAGTTAGCTATAACAAAGCATTTGCACAGACATAGGAGATAAATATGAACTAGAAACTCAAATCCAGCATTAGCATTAATCAAAAAGCATATACACCACAAATGCAATCAAAATTAAAGATAGAATCAAGCACTTGTGATGGAAAAAGATTGGAAAGCCAAAGGCTAGAGGGGCTAGGTAGTAGCAAAAGATCAGGCATGAGAGGGGAAATCAAAATCCTTTTTGAACAGCTCAAAAACACCTTTTAGATTAACAAAATTTGTAGTCTTCTCAATTTCAAGGGTAGCCTTGGTCTATGCAAGCTCAGCCTTGAGATTTTTATTTTCTTTAGCAGGCATACATGTTCAAGATCATAGTTCATATGCAGCTGGTTCATGACATTCTGATGAGTGACACATATGACTTCAATTTGAGGCCTTTTTTCGTGTTGTAACACCTAGAAGGAACTGGTTCGACCAATCCTGTCCCCTAAGGAGAAACAATAGTTCACCCATCTCTAACCTTAAAACCAGTAATCACCTTGCCTTAGAGCATTATATACTTCTCAAAGTTCACAACCCTAATTATACGAACAACAAAAGTGTGTTCTTATTAAAGAAGATTCATAGGAAGGTGATCCATAATCATCTCGTTTACTATTGATTGTATTATTGAACAACTTTGTCTTGGCATAATCTTGGAAAGAACATGTTTCGTAACTTTGATCATTTTGAAAGAGATCTACATGTGCCCTTCTTTTTTTCTCAACGCCATAATCTCCTCATCTATAGTTTCAATAGGATTAATAAGAGGAACAATTTTTTTCCTAGCATCATTATTTTGTAAAGGAACATGTTCTCTCAATCTGTTCCTTAGATGTGGTACTATTGGAGGAAGCACCGGCTATAATAATTTTTTACATCAAACCTAGATTTTTGTTTGTATGGATCCCAATAGAAGAACTTGGTTCGTCAGAGGGGTCCCCCATAGATTCCCCCTTACTAAATGCACCTAAATTGAGTCTAACAACTGAAGTTTGTTTAATTGTAGGGTCCCTAAAGTGTCCCCCCTCACAAGGTGCAACCTCCATGACTTCCTCGATATTTTTAGACACATCTAATACAGATTCCCCCATATAAACCAAAACTACCTACTTTCTATGCCACAATCTCTAATTTATAAGGCATCAAAGTAGAGGTGTCATCCACCGAAGCCATCCCAATCATAACATCAAATAGACCATTAAACTGAGAATCTCCAAGAGTGTCCTTAAGAACATAAATGGTAATTGATAAGCCACATACCTATTTCTTGAAGAACACTTATTCCACAATTATTATTTTTTTAAAAGAAGATTTCTTGGTTAAGATGGAATGGTTTGAGTTTTGGAGACAAACTAGGAGAGGGCTTTAAATAGAACTCTAATGAGATAGTTTTTTTTGGTAGTATTTAGAGTCCTTTGAGAAGAAGGGTTTTATCTTGGTAGTGGTATGGTTAGTCACGTTGGCATAATTATCACAAGAAGTCGTGATTTAATGGAATCTTTTTACATTTTCATAGAATGTTGACAATAGAGCATAGGACATGAGTGTATCTTTTGGGACAAGTGGAAGGAGCAGGTACATGTGCATTCATTTTATACTTAATCAAGAATAATTATAGTTCACGTACCTTAAATATCTGGACAATGCTCAATTTTGCTTCAATTTTACTAAGTCTCTCTCTAGTGACATATGCAGATACAATGTTACAGTGCATGGGTAGCTTGACTTTAAAAGCAGTATAGAGATATACAACTTAATGTAAAAGACTGAGCATAAAATTCAAGATTAGAGGGCAGTATAAGCAATGCTCATTACCACTAAGGGATACTCATGTGATTTTAATCATCCCCAAGTTCCAACATGTTCCTTTAAAAGTGTTTCTCTAGGTTGATCATCTTTCTTAGTTGATGGACTCAAATTTTCCACACTATGATCATCTGAGTGCGCCTCATATGACTTTTTATGTGTAATTGTTAAATATTTCATAAGTTGGACTTGTTTTTTTTTCCACATGTTTCTTCATAAATGATATAGAGATCCTTCACAACTCATCATCATCCTGCAGGCTTATTTCTCTTATTACAAAGTTGTGATATACTGAGTGGATTTTGGTTCATTCCTTCAACATGATTCTTTCTTTCAATTTTATATTCTTTAGACTTTCCCATTTTCCTAGATTCTTTGATTTGACCATTCTTTTCACCACCAAAAGCTACTATTCCAACCTTTTCTTCTGCAAGTGAGAGAAATTTCTTCTAGTATCAAAGGAACAAGTGTTCATATACGAATGTTACTTGCTTCCTCTCCCTTTTCTTGCAAATTTAAAGGTTAGATTTAGGAACCCAGACTAACTTGGGTCCTTTGTTTTGATAAAAAAAGATAAATGAGATGTCTACTTATCCATATTAGTAAAACATTTTCAGATTTTTCTTTCGCTCCAACCTGTTCCTTTGACATGATTTCTTTCTTTTATCAGGGTTGATTTTTATATTTAAGGCAGCTTTAACATTTTTATTCATGTGAGCTATAACTATTGGATATGCATCCCTTGAGTGACCAATATTACCACAATGTATGCACAAATAAGTGGTTTTCAGTTTTTGAATTATATGTTCTACTACTGAGGTGAGTCACAATCATTGAAGATTAGGTTCATTTGTTTGAATCCTAAAGCTCATACTTAGTTCTCGCGAGGTCAAGATTTATTCTTCTAGATTTTTCCCTTTAGAAGATAGTTCATCTTTTAACCTTTTTAGATCTTGATCACATCTGATTTGGTCACCACTAATTTTTCCTTTCCCATTCTAATAACACTTTGTTTCAAAATTGCATATTTAAGAGCCAAAGTACATGAATCAAGTTGTTGTACCTGTTCCTTTAGGGATTGATGTAACACCCCGTATCTGAAAATAAAGATTTCAGATTTCTGGTGTTACAGGTGGCACTCACGGACACCATCCACGAACCGTAGATGGACTCACGGTCCGTCCTGCAGGTCCGTGGTCCGTGACAGAAAACTTCTCCAGAACGCAGTCAGAAAATTTGGCTAAGTGTTGACCCACGGCCGGACTTGCGGTCCGTAGGTCAGGTCACGGACCGTAGTTCGTGTCCGTGGATCGATGCCCTAAAAGCCCAACTTCAGTTCTAATCGAAGGTTGACCAGTGCGGACAGTCAATCGATCCACGGTCCGTAGGACTGACCGTAGATGAGGATCACCAGCCAGTTAGCTGAAAATTGTTGATGGATCAACTTCAAATGGTCATAACTTTTAGCACAAAAATAATTGTGTGTCCCATAAACTATGATATGATAGATAATTGAATTATCTTTCCAACGCCACCGAGTTTGCTAAAATCCGACCTCCGAGTAAAAAATTATGCTTGTTTAGTAAAGTCTTATCAGGCAGACTCGACCTACGGACCAAATTGACGGACCATAGATTGAGTGACGGACCATAGGTCTAATCCGTCACTCACTCCGACAGCAATTAAGTCAAGGGTCTTTTGGTCTTTTCCTATTTCATTTAACCGTTAAGATACGTCGTTTAGACCCTGAATCATGAGATTTTAGTCAGTTTAAGCTTAGAAACATAACTAGAACTTACCTTAGTCAAAATCATTAATCAAAACTTAGAAAATTAGAAGTAAGAGAGGAGAAAAAGGTCAAAAACCCTAGTTCAAGAACGCATCAAGTTTCCATCAGTTCCAGCCCCGAAATCAAAACATTTCTCCGTGGAATTCGTCACCATGTATATGGGATTTCACTAGTGGGTTCCTTTCACCCATTAGGTCCCTAGAATTCGGTCAGATTCTTGATTCCATGATTATGAACAGACCTAGGGTTTCTAGAATTACAACAAATAATCATGAATTAGTTATTTAAATGTTCCAAATCAGATTATCATGTTATTGCTCAGTTTATCGCATGAATTTCAGAACCTTTGCTATGTATTTCTTCAGTTCTTGAATTACACATGCTACGACAGATGTTTCAATATTTAGTTTTACATGTCTCAGTTTATGAATGCATTATTATCAGCTTAATTGTTGCATTCTTAGTTTACATGTTCAGTTTTGATCTATCCAATATTTATAGAAATTTAGTCATAACTAGTTAACCACTTAATTCATTGGGAGTAGCATAATACCGAGTTGGACTAGGGTTCAGTGTACCCATATAGTCCCAGAACTACGAGCCACGTAGGTGTAAGTCCCCTCTATGGGCAATATCAGTTTAGTGATCACGCCAGCATGCCTCTATACCTCTGGCAGGGTATGTTGGGTCCTCTCGATGAGGCGTATACATCGGACTCCATATTTAGCTCATGTGGTTTTATGTCGATTATTAGTAGCTCCCACAGTTCAGTCAGATTCTATTGCATTGACCATTTATCAGTATATTCAGTATTCGCCTCGGCATGTTATAAATTGGTCATTACATTCAGCTTAGCTCAACATTCAAAAGATCTATATCATGTTCAGATTATTTCATTGCTTTATTGCTTTGTTCAGTTATATGTTATTTCAGCTTTACTCTATCCTGCATGCTCAGTACCTTTCAAGTACTGACGCATACGTGAGCTATATCTTCTCGTGATGTAGGTTCAGGTTCTCAACATCCAGATCATGCTTAGATCGGTTCCCGATCTTCAGTTCAGCAACATCAGTGGTGAGTCCTTATTCTTCGAGGACTAGTGACATGTTTACCTTTATCGCTTTTTGTTTTTAGTTTCAGTTTTTGCTAGATCTAGTTTAGGCATGTCCCAACATTTCTAGTCAGTTTAGAGGCTTATTTCAGACATAGTTAGATTCAACTTAGTAGTGAGTTAATAACTTCTTTGTATTAAACTCATCAGTTTTTATATATCTTAGTTATAGTATATGGGTATTCCCCATCTCTTCAGTTTATTTATGACTTAGCTTCCGCATCAGTTTATTATCTTTAGTATGCTTATGATCATGCCAACAGGGTTAGCTTGGGATCACTTGTGGTCCTAGGTCCCGTGTTCACGTCTCGGAGGTAGCTCAGGGTGTGACAAACTTGGTAGCAAAGCACTAGGTTTAAGTGTCCTAGGATGTGTGAAAAGTCGCATTAGGTAGAGTCATTTTTATGGGTGTGTAGTGCGCACCACATCTAATAAGAGGGAGGCTACAAAGTGTCTTAGGAAAAATCTTCATTTTCTTGTTACTCTTATCGTGCGTAAGGTATGATCTAAATTCTATTCTAACAAGACGTTCTATATTTCAGTGATCATGCCTCCTCGTAGAGCTTATGCTAGGAACGCAAATGTAGCTCCTCCAGTTCCAGATCAGGAAGTTTGAAATGCTGAATTCAGGAATGCCATTCAGATGTTGGCTCAGAGTGTGGCCAACCAGAACAATCAGCGGGTTCAAGCTCCTACGAATGAAAATATTGGGTCAGCTGTAGCCAGGGTGTGAGACTTTGTTAGGATGAATCCGCCAGAGTTCTTAGGATCGCAAGTTGAAGAAGATCCCCAAAATTTCTTGGATGAGATCAAGAAGATCTTTGAGGTGATGCAGGTCACTTGGAATGATCAGGTTGAGTTAGCATCTTACCAACTTAAGGATGTGGCTCATATCTGGTATACTCAGTGGAAGGAGAACAAGGGTGCATATGCCGCTCCTATTACTTGGGATTGTTTCAGCGAAACCTTTCTGAACAGGTTTTTCCCCATAGAGTTGAGAGAAGTAAGGGCCCAGGAATTTATGAACTTGAGGCAGGGTAACATGACTGTCCAAGAGTATGCGCTCAAGTTTAACCAACACTCTAGGTATGCTCCTCATATGGTTGCTGATTCCAGGGCACAGATGAATAAGGTTTTGTATGGAGTGTCAGACTTAGTGAAAACAGAATGTAGGTATGCTATGTTATTGGGAAACATAAACATCTCTAGGCTCATGACTCATGCTCAGCAGGTTGAGGGTAATAAGCTTAAGGAACAGGCTAAGCAGACTAAGAAAGCAAGAACTGGTAACTACGAATATTCCCAACAGAAATCGAGTGGTGGAAATCGCTTGCAGTTTCAGCAGAAGTCTTCGACTACAGCCCCTTCATCAGCTAGTGTTCCATCCTCCAGGTTCCATAATGATAAAAAAGGTAGGGCGTCAGGCTCTAAGTCTCAAGGCAGTGTCTCAGGCACCAAAACCTACCTGACTTGCCCGAAATGTAGTAAGAACCATCCGGGTGAGTGCCTTGCAAGTAAGGAAGGATGTTTTGGGTGTGGTCAGTCTAGTCATAGATTGAAGGATTGTCCTTCTAGACATGGTCAAGGAGGAAATAATGGTAGAGCTCAGTCTACAACTTCAGCAGCACTAGCAGGTGGCTCGACTCAGCAGGGTAACTCTTCTGGTACTGGTGGCGGACAGCGCCAAAACAGGCTCTATGCTTTTCAGGCTCGTCAAGATCAGGAAAATTCTCCTAATGTAGTCACTGGTACGTTACGAGTCTTTGATATTGATGTTTATGCTTTATTAGATCTAGGGGCCACTCTTTCTTTTGTAACTCTTTATATAACAATCCAATTCAGTGTTAGTCCAGAAACTCTTTCAGAACCTTTCTCAGTTTCTACTCCAGTCGGTGACCCAGTTATAACTAGATGGGTATACACAAATTTCCCTGTCATAGTCTCTCAGAAAGACACCTCAGCAGGTCTTGTAGAGTTAGAAATTGTAGACTTCAATGTCATTCTAGGCATGGATTGGTTACATTCTTGTTATGCCTCATTGATTATAGAACAAGGATCGTTCATTTTCAGTTTTCAAACGAACCAATCCTAGAATGGAAGGGTAGTAGCTTAGCGCTTATGGGTCGATTCATTTCTTACCTTAAGGCCAGAAAGATGATCTCTAAGTGTTATCTTTATCATCTAGTTCGGGTTAAGGATTCTAGTTTCGAATCCCCAACTCTTGAGTCAGTTCCCATAGTCAGTGATTTTCCAGAAGTGTTCCCAGAAGATCTTCTCGAAGTTCCTCCCGAAAAGGAAATCGACTTTGGAATTGATCTCCTTCCAGATACCCAGCCTAATTCTATTCCTCCTTACAGAATGGCTCCAGCTGAGCTTAAGGAATTGAAAGAGCAGTTGAAAGACCTTCTAGATAAGGGCTTCATCAGACCTAGTATTTCACCATGGGGTGCACCAGTGTTGTTCGTGAAAAAGAAAGACGGTTCTCTCAGAATGTGCATTGACTATAGGCAGTTAAACAAAGTAACAATCAAGAATAAGTATCCCATCCCTAGGATTGATAACTTGTTTGACCAACTTCAGGGTGCTAGTCATTTCTCAAAGGTAGACCTCAGATCAGGTTATCATCAGCTTAGAGTCAGAGATAGTGACATTCCGAACACAGCCTTCAGAACTCGGTATGGTCATTATGAATTTGTAGTCATGTCATTTGGACTAACCAATGCTCTTGCAGCTTTCATTGATTTGATGAACAAAAGTGTTCAAGTAGTACTTGGACTTGTTCGTTATCGTTTTTATTAATGATATCCTTATTTACTCTAGGAATGAGGAAGAACATGCGAGTCATTTAAGAGTTGTTCTGCAAACTCTCAAAGATCGTCAGTTATTTGCAAAATTTAACAAGTGCGAGTTTTGGTTACAATAAGTTGCTTTCCTTGGGCATATTGTGTCTAGTGAAGGAATTCGAGTAGATTCTCAAAAGATAGAAACAGTTAAACAATGGCCCAGATCTACCTCTGGTACAGATATCAGAAGTTTCTTAGGTCTAGCAGGTTACTACAAAAGGTTTGTGGAAGGATTTTCATCCATAGCCTCACCATTGACTAGGTTGACTCAGAAAAAGGTTAAGTTCCAGTGATCAGACGATTGTGAGAAAAGCTTTGCAGAATTGAAAACTAGGTTGACTACAACTCCTGTCTTGACTCTACCAGAGGGTTCAGATAGTTATATGATCTATTGTGATGCATCCAGAGTCGGCCTAGGTTGTGTGTTGATGCAGCGAGGTAAGGTTATAGCTTATACTTCTAGACAACTTAAGTTATATGAAAAGAATTATCCAACTCATGACCTCGAGCTTACGGCAGTGGTGTTTGCACTCAAGATTTGGAGACACTACTTGTATGGTGTTCATGTAGATGTGTTCACAGACCATAAGAGCCTCAAGTATGTGTTCACCTAGAAAGAGTTGAATCTTCGCCAGAGAAGGTGGCTTGAGTTCCTCAAAGATTATAATATGAGCGTGCATTACCATCCGGGTAAGGCGAATGTAGTAGCAGATGCCCTTAGCAGACTATTTATGGGTAGTGTAGCACATGTTGAGGAAAAAAGAAAAGAGCTAGCAAAGGATGTTCACAGACTTGCTCGCGTAGGAGTTCATCTTATGAGCATATCAGATGGTGGTGTAACGGTTCAGAATAGGGCAGAATATTCCTTGGTAGTTGAGGTTAAGGAAAAGCAAGACAGTGATCCAATCTTTCTTGAGCTTAAGGGTGTAGTCCATAATCAGAGAGTGGAGGTTTTCTCCCAAGGGAGAGATGGTGTGCTTCGCTACCAGGGGAGATTATGTGTTCACAATGTGGGCGAGTTGAGACAGCATATTCTTGCAGAGGCCCATAACTCCAAATATTCTATTCATCCAGGCGCCACTAAGATGTACCGTGATCTGTGGGAAATCTATTGGTGGAATGGTATGGAAAGAGATATAGCCGACTTTGTGGCTAAGTGCCATAATTTTCAGCAAGTAAAGGTAGAACATCAGAAACCAGGAGGTATGACTCAAGAGATTGACATTCCTACTTGGAACTGGGAAGTGGTCAACATGGACTTCATCACAGGTTTACCTCGTGCTTGCAGACAACATGACTCCATTAGGGTGATTGTTGATAGGGTTACTAAGTCTTCTCGCTTTTTGGCTGTCAAGACTACAAATTCGGCGGAGGATTACGCCAAGCTTTGCATTAATGAGATTGTGAGGTTGCATGGAGTTCCGTTGTCTATCATCTCAGATAGAGGTCTTCAGTTTACCTCTCATTTCTAGAAGTCATTTCAGAAAGGTCTTGGTACTCAGGTTAACCTTAGCACAACATTTCATCCATAGACATGTTGAGAGCTTGTGTGATCGATTTCAAGGGTAGTTAGGATGATCACCTTCCTCTTATTGAGTTTGCCTACAATAATAGTTATCATTTCAGCATTCAGATGGCCCCTTATGAGGCATTGTATGGGCATAGATGTAGATCTCCAGTTGGTTGGTTCGAAGTAGGTGAAGCAGCCTTGATTGGACCAGATTCGGTCCTTGATGCTATGGAAAAGGTGCAACTCATTAGAGATAGACTTAAGACTTCCCAGAGTCGCCAGAAGTCTTATGCAGATGTGAGAAAAAGGGAACTAGAGTTCCAAGTTGATGATTGGGTTTTCCTGAAAGTGTCACCTATGAAAGGGGTGATAAGATTTGGCAAGAAAGGGAAGCTCAATCCCAGATATGTAGGCCCTTACTGGATCTTGAAAAGGATTGGTAAAGTGGCTTATGAGTTAGAGTTGCCAGCAGATTTAGCAGCAGTGCATCCAGTCTTTCACATTTCTCTTTTGAAGAAGTGCGTGGGTAATCCGACATCCATAGTGCCATTTGATACTATGGCTGTAAAAAATAGTCTTTCTTATGAGAATGTACCAGTTGAGATTCTCAATCGTCAGGTTAGAAGGTTGAGAAACAAAGAAGTCGCTTCAGTCAAGGTTTTGTGGAGGAGTCAGTCTGTAGAGGGAGCTACTTGAGAAGCAGAAAAAGCTACGAAATCCAAGTATCCTCACCTCTTTCCTGCTGATTCCATTCCAGCTTAAGGTAATAGTTCCTCTTCAGTTTTTCAGTCATTCATGCGAAAATTCAGTCTTAGAATCATGTTCCTTCAGGTAGTACTTGCATTTTCAGTGTATTTGCAAGTTCTTGGAACTCAGTTCAGTTAGAAATTCAGTTCTTAGTGTTTAGTGGTAGGGATTGCATCCCTCTCCCTCTAATTCAGCTAGATTAGTCTTTATTCGAGGACGAATGGTCCCAAAGGGGAGATAATATAACACCCCGTATTTGAAAATAGAGATTTCAGATTTCTGGTGTTACAGGTGGCACTCATGGACACCATCCACGGACCGTAGATGGACTCACGGTCTGTCCTGCAGGTCCGTGGTTCTTGACAGAAAACTTCCCCAGAACTCAGTCAGAAAATTTGGCTAAGTCTTGACCCACGACCGAAATTACGGTCCGTAGGTCAGGTCACGGACAGTAGTTCGTGTTCGTAGATCGATGCCCCAAAAGCCCAACTTCAGTCTCGATTGATGGTTGACCAGCACGGACCGTCAATCAATCCACGGTTCGTAGGACTGACCGTAGATAAGGATCAGTGGCAGTTAGCTGAAAATTATTGATGGATCAACTTCAGATGGTCATAACTTTTAGCACAAAAATAATTGTGTGTCCTATAACCTATGATATGATAGATAATTGAATTATCTTTCCAACAACACTGAGTTTGCTAAAATCTGACCTCCGAGTAAAAAGTTATGCTCGTTTTAGTGAAGCCCTATCGGGCAGACTCGACCTACGGACCAAATCGACGGACCGTAGATTGAGTGACAGACCATAAGTCCAATCCTTCAGTCACTCCGACAGCAATCAAGTCAACGGTATTTTGGTCTTTTTCTATTTCTTTTAATACCTAAGATACGTCGTTTAGACCCTAAATAATGAGATTTTAGTCAATTTAAGCTTAGAAACATAACTAGAACTTACCTTAGTCAAAATCATTAATCAAAACTTAGAAAATTAGAAGCAAGAGAGGAGAAAAAGGTCAAGAACCCTAGTTCAAGAACGCATCAAGTTTCCATCAGTTCCAGCCCTGAAATCGAAAGATTTCTCCGTGGAATTCGTCATCAGGTATGTGAGATTTCACTAGTGGATTGCTTTCACCCATTAGGTCCCTAGAATTCAGTCAGATTCTTGATTCCATGATTATGAACAGACCTAGGGTTTCTAGAATTACAGCAAATCATCATAAATTAGTTATTTAAATATTCCAAATCAGATTATCATGTTATTGCTCAGTTTATCGCATGAATTTCAGAACCCTAGCTATGTATTTCTTCAGTTCTTGAATTACACATGCTAGGACAAATATTTCTCAGATTCGTTTTACATGCCTCGCCTTATGAATGCATCATTATCAGATTAATTGTTGCATTCTCAGTTTGCATGTTCAGTTTTAAGTTATCCAGTATTTACAGAAATTCAGTCATAACTAGTTAACCACTTAATTCATTGAGAGTAGCATAATACCGAGTTGGACTAGGGTTCAACGTACCCATATAGTCCCAGAACTACGTGCCACGTAGGTGTAAGTCCCCTCTATGGGCAATATCAGTTTAGTGATCACGCCAGCATGCCTCTATACCTCTGGCAAGGTATATTGGGTCCTCTCGATGGGGAGTATACATCGGACTCCACATTTAGCTCATGTGGTTTTATGTTGGTTATTAGTAGCTCCCACAGTTCAGTCAGATTATATTGCATTGACCATTTATCAGTATATTCAGTATTCAGTCTCAGCATGTTATAAATTGGTCATTGCATTCAGTTAGCTCAGTATTCAGTATCTATATCATGTTCAGATTATTTCATTGCTTTATTGCTTTGTTCAGTTATATGTTATTTCAGTTTTACTCTATCCTGCATGCTCAGTACCTTTCAAGTCCTGACGCATACGTGAGCTACATCTTCTCGTGATGTAGGTTCATGTTCTCAGCATCTAGATCACTCTTAGATTGATTCCCGATCTTCAGTTCAGCAACATCAGTGGTGAGGCCTGATTCTTGAAGGACTAGTGACATATTTACCTTTATCACTTTTAGTTTTTAGTTTTAGTTTTGCTTGATCTAGTTGGGGCATGTCCCAACATTTCTAGTCAGTTTAAAGGCTTATTTCAAACATAGTTAGATTCAACTTAGTAGTGAGTTAATAACTTCTTTGTATTAAACTCATCAATTTACATATATCTCAGTTATAGTATATGGGTATTCCCCATCTCTACAGTTTATTTATGATTTAGCTTCCGCATCAGTTATTATCTTTAGTATGCTCATGATCATGCCAGTAGGGTTAGCTTGGGTTCACTTGTGGTCCTAGGTCCCGTGTTCGTGTCTCGGGGGTAGCTCGGGGTGTGACAATTGATTTTCTTCCTTGTGACCAGAGTTCATTACTACAAGATTAGTATATTCAAATTTTAAATTGGTCAAGGAAGTCAATAATTGATCTCTGTTTTCATTCAAATCTTAAAAATTATATATAATATTTAAAATAAGGGAAGATGATTTTTGTTTGAAAACATTTTAGCTTATCTTTATGGTCAAGAAGTTTTACCTTCCTTTTTCCAGTGTCTGATTTCGAGTCCTCCATGGCCATCAAAACAAGATCTTCTGCATCATCTTCATTTGAGTTGTTTGAACATGTTGCCTAGGCAGCATATATAGTGTTGCCAAAATCTTTTTCTTTGCCTGGGGTTAGTTTTTTCCTTATAGTTTCCACATTTCTTGAAGACCTTTTTGAGGTTTTTGCTGATCACAACTATGTCCTCATCATCTAGATCAGATTCGTCATTCTCAATTGCCTTGAAAGAAAAAAATCATATCTTTGCTTCCTTCGCTCATAGTTATGTTATCAACATTCATATCGTAACTTTTTAGATTCCCGACAAGTTCACACAAATTCAGGGTTGTCAAATTATTTGCTTCTCTAACTATAATGACCTTGATCTCCCATGACCTAGGTAGAGTCCTCAGTATTTTTTCAACCAATTCCTTAGTAGTGTATATTTTTCTCAACCAATTCATTCACAATGGTAGTGAATCTAGTAATCATATCTTGAAGTGATTCACCACTCTCCATCTTAAATGTTTCATATTCAGAGCACAATCTAGCAATTCAAAATTTTCTTACTTGAGGAGTTCATTCATGTTCATTGACTAGTATGTCCCAAATTTGCTTTGTTGTGTACAATAAGAGATGCGATTGAACTCGTCAGTTCCAAGTCCACATAAAATGATGCACTT
Organism: Solanum commersonii; assembly: GCA_029007595.1. Classification (NCBI taxonomy): domain Eukaryota; kingdom Viridiplantae; phylum Streptophyta; class Magnoliopsida; order Solanales; family Solanaceae; genus Solanum; species Solanum commersonii. Next base: position 3,962,461 of record JAJTWQ010000049.1, on the reverse strand, counting down.
AACTTTAGCATTCTTTGCGAGCATTTTTTAATCAGCATCTCCATATTGAGCCTTGGGCTTTGGAATGACTTTCCCTTCAGCATCCTTCATCATAGGAATACGAGGGCTATCAATAACTCTCATCCATAATTCATAGTCCTGGCTTGTAGAAAATCCTCCATTCTTACCTTCTACCATGCGTTGTAATGTCCATGAATAATTGTGACATATTGATGTGTTGACCTTCACTGTGTCTAAGAGGAGGTGTAGAATTTATAGTGATTTTATCTTGAGTTATTAGACTCTACTAAGACAACCTGTTTTGATACCAATTATTGGAATACTGACCCTCAAATTTTCCTAAGGAATAAGTATATTATATATGCTCCTTTGCAGATTACAATAGTTACGTTATGCAAAACAAATAAAGTGATGACACCATTTTATCGCAAAAAATCCCGGCTCATAAAGGGTAAAAAACTACGATCTACACCTCTGTAGGATTTAATTCCACTATATTAAATTCTGACCCTCAACAAAAGATTACAAACCTATGTAACCTTAGAAATTGTAAACTATAATCCTACACATCAACAACCAACTAGATCATCGACCTCAGTTCAAGTTATGAATTCAGATTACAACTCTTGCAATGCTAGAAACTAACTCTAATTCCTAAACTCCAACACAAACCCCCAAAGGTTTATGTTCCCAAGTCTTTAAGTCACACCACCTTGAAGACTCTATTCCTACTCCAGTTTATACTTCACTAGATCTATAAAGAATTAAAGATACAACTTGATAAAGACTTAATACAAGCAAAACTTGACTCAAGAACTAAAAAGCATAAGCCTATGAATTAGGTTCTTCAATTCTTGTTTCCTTGCGTTGACTGCACTTCGTAATCAAAAATCACCCAAATATAAGCGTCCTCTATTTGATTGTATTTTGTTTGTAATTATCTGTTTAAGTCCCCATGTTTCTTTAGAGAAAACATTGCTCTATTTATAGACCCAAAGATCTTTTGTTCTTCAACTTTAACTCAGTAACTTTGTAGTGGTTCCTACTCCTTGTAGGATTCGAAATCCCGTGTTAACTGGGTTTATTTATTATGAGCTACCTTTTCCTTGTAGGACTCCTTTATAAAAGAAAACTTGTTGCACTAACTTCTTGTGGTAAAAGTAACCCATCCACCACCTTATAACTTCTGCTTCGCGAGGTGAACATTCTCCTAATTTAGTGGGACTCAATCTGAAAGCAACATGTCGGCGTAACCTGTTCCTTTTATCTGTTCTTCTATTTGTCTATCATCAAAATATTTTTCGATCTAACACTTCCATTCAATAAGTCTGTCTTGTATGTGTGTTTCTATATCTTTTTTGTATGCTTGTAAACAATACTACATTATTTATGGTAACTACTAAAATCTTCATCTCTTTCGTATATAGTTTGACTAGTCTTTCCATAAGTGTCTTGCACATGTTTCAGAGACCAATTACTACTAATTGTTTCAATTACTCTCAAAGGACCTATTTTGTTATAGATATTTCCAAAAACATATAAGAAAAAACTTGGTAAATCTTGAGTTCATACAATTTGTCACTATTTGAAAAATATTTTTTTGCAAGCAATTCAAATTTTCAAATACTAGAAAAAACTAGTATTTGAGCCAAATTCTGTTATTTGAGAACATTTAAAATTTTAAAAATTACTTAAATTTTTTTAATCTATAAAAATATCCGTTATTTATAATTTTACACTGAATTTCAGTCCTAATTCGTAGTACAAATGTAACATCATAATAATCTCTAAGCTAAGAGTCAAACTATTCTTATTTTTTAGTTAACTAGCATATTTTATTCATAACCAAGTTGGTTCAAATACAAACAAAGCAGTAATGGACTAACTGCTCACTCATCAACTCTCCTATTCTACTAATCTATAATGAAATACACAATCAAACTATACAGATAAGTGAGATCCTACTACAACACTAGACAATAGTTATGGATAGACATTGAGGTGTTGCAATGCACACTGCCATGTTTCCCTGGTCTTCTGCTTAATGTGCATATGCATCACAATTTCCTTTATCACACTCTCAGCTTCCATCCTACCAAGTAGAAATCTAATTCTATTCCGCTCCCTCTAGATGACATACATCAGCATTCCAAAAACACTACACACTATTTTAACTAGCTCAGTTTTTTTTTTTTGCCAGTAGAAAAATCCATCACACTTTTATCTCCCTGTCATTGATGACCCTAGGAGAGCCCAACCATACACACAGTCGTCTCCACAAATTCTTGGTAATTTGACAATCAGAGTACAAATGACTAAAAGTTTCATCTGTCAATCCACAATAAGCACATTCACGAGGAACTTAGATCCCAACTTTAAAAGTCCGTCCACAGTTGTCAGTCTTTTGTGGATTGCTAGCCGTACAATAGATTTAAATCTTGGATGAATACTAGGATGTAATGCTATGCCCTTCCAATGAACTTTAGGATACTGGGGCATCAACCCATTGTACATCATTTGTGTAGAGTATTTATCACTAAGTTGAATTGTTGCAAAAGCTGTGTTCTAAGTTACCTACCCTTGGAGAATCCAGTTTCTAGATGCCAGGATCTTCCTCACAACCCAAGGAACACTCTTAAGTATTTGGACTGTTGAGTCGAACTATTCTTCATATGTGTATAGGGTTGTACTAATTTTTTCTTAATTGTTGTTGACACCCAATTTTGACCAACCTATAATCCTTTCGAAATTGCTATTCGATTAAATACATATTTTAAAACTTATTTCCTTTTATTACGTGTTTAAATGTTTAATCAATTTTGTCTAAATAATTATATATTTTAGTATTCATAATTTACAAAAATTATTGTAATTATTATTATTATTATATTTATTGACAGTTAGGACATCTCCCAAAAAAAATTCAATTATAGAGTTCTCTATTTTTTCAGACAACCAACTCCAACCCAATTCTCTATTTTACTCTCTAAAAAAGAATTTTTTTTTATCTCTCCTCAATATTATATTATTATTTCTATTTCATTCTTATTTTCTTATTTCATAAAATAAATCCTTTATTTCTTTTTAACCATGATTACTTTATATAATTACATTTTAATCTTTTCATAAATAATTACTTTATATAATCTTCATGTGATATAAAAAAAATTTATTTTTTTATTTAATATAAAATTATACTTCATTCTAAATTTTAAATAACATAAATTGCAAGAAAGTATTATATAATATATAAATCAATGGACAAATTCAAATAAAAGTGATAGGAAATTGGGATGCTCTTTTGTTGAAACTAAAAGTCAAAGCTTTGTGTCAGTACGGACCTAATTATCACAAGGTTTTATTTTTAATAATTTTATGTGATTTTTCATAGAAGTTTTTTAGTATAACTTACATAAATCTCATAGTGTAAAGAGTAAATTACATCATATTCTTACTTTTTTTAAAATTATAATAATTCCTTTGTATATTTCGGATACATAAGTCACCATCCGAATACATTAATTCTAATATAAGAAGTATAGATCTATTACGCTAAAATAGGGAATAAAATTAAAAATCTAATTAAATCCCATAAATTTCGCTTACGTTTTTTTTTACTTTCAATCATACAGAGGTAAATCCTAACAAAAAGAAGAAATTCAAAATTTCAAATTACTCCCCCTCCCCCCCCCCCCCCCCCCCCCATTTTAGTGAAGAAACCTTTCAAATTTGATTCTAAAACTTTTGTCAAAATTTTGGGTAAGCGAGGTGAATTATGAAGGATACAAAAGTGAGGAAATTGTAGTTGGACAAAAGATTTCTTTTGTGAATCTTCAAGTTCATCAAAGATCCTTTCAATTTTGATCCAAGATTATCAATAAATTTGAGAATATACATCATGAATATCTTTGCTAGTCTTGTTATTACCATCGTCGGGGGTTTGAAGAAGTTCTTGAGCTTCTTTGAGAGCTCTCAGCCTCTCCCTTCACGCCGTTGCTGTCACCGCCTCTCTGGCGCTTTCCTCCTCTATCGACATTGACTATATACTTGTATATTACATGTCAAATTTGAACTCTCACTACTTCTACAAAGTAAAATAAACGGGAAAAATAGAAGAACACAATATTGATAGAGCAACTAGATGGATTTACATGTATCAACTTTTATGTATTTATGTATCATGCCCATAAAATTGTGCATGATACATTACTATTTATAACTAACTTCATGGTAAAGAGATTTGATAATAAAAGATATGGAATTATATGTATTGTGTTGTATAGTCAATTTTTTAATTCGTGATCTCGAGATAGATATATCACTCATGATACATTACTATTTCTGAAATATTTAGTAGATTGCTAAGTATTGTAATCCTACTTGATACATTAAAGTAGTAAAGATTGCCGATAAGGTGTTTGGTTTTAGATCGATACTTTGATTTTAGATCGATTCATTAATTGAAAAATTGTAAAAGGCTAGCATAATTCAAAAGTAAAAATTCATCTTCCCATTCATCCAAAAAAACTCTCAATTTTTGAATCAAACTTGTCAACAAATTGTACAAATTAAACATGAACTTGTCGAGACATTCTAGAATCTCAGAAAGTGAGGTGAGGTATGAACGATACAAAAGTGATGGAATTATTGTTGGTCAAAATATTAGTTTTGTGAATCTCAAATTAGTCATCACAGCTAAATAAGAGATTGATGAGTTGAGAAAAAAATTGTAAATCAGATACATCATTGAGGTGAAAAAACAAGAACTTGGGTTTCCAATGTATTTGCTATGCATTGATACAACATACAAAAAGGTTGAACAGATACATAGCTTTGATGGCATGTCTGTGTGGTAATTGCTATGTATCAGATACATTTATTATAAATTCAAATTGACATATCATGCCTTAAAAATTAGTGCATGATATATTACTATTTATGTACCTTATTTTGTTTGAGAA